>PVLD010034338.1:0-12779 GCA_004027595.1 Dinomys branickii | reverse complement strand
TTAAATTGTTTGATTAAAATTTTTAAAAATTTCAACCGATTTCTACCTATAAGAAGTTCACTTTATATTCAAGCATACACAGACTAAAAGTGAAGAAGCAGAGAAAAATCTTCCTTCGAAATCTATTATCTATTGGTATCTTCAAAGTGGTTACTCAGATAAATTTCCTATCAATTTGTCGAAACTTTTTATTGTTTGCATTGTTTTTGTGTTATATTGTAAATGCCTGTGTTTTTGTTAATACGTTTTCATTCTATTATCTTTAAAATTAAAAAAAGTAATCTAACAGAAAGCAAGCATGGAAATACTTATGTCAGAAAAATTCAACTTCAACTATTATAACAAGAGTTAAAGAAGGGGACCATCTGATGATAAAATGGCTAGTTTACCAGGAACGTAAAGTATATACAGGTATATAATTGAGCTACAAATCAAACTAAGTACATAAATATTAACGGACACAAAATAAGAAATACTGTTCATTCAACTTTATTGAAAGGAAAAGTTGATGTTTAATTGTTTGATCAATCTTACATGCCTATATTTGTTTATCTGAGTAGCCAATTTGAAGATAATAATATATAATACAACAAGCATGGTTAATTTCCTATCACTTTGTCTGTCATTCTATATTGTTTTTATGTTGTTTTCTTTATGTCTGTTTATTAATGTGTTTTGGTTCTTTTATCTTTAAAATAAAAAAGTACATAGCTGTGATGTCTCCTTTCTTCTTCCATGTTTCTGTCTTATACTCTAAAAAATAAACATGTAAAGATATCTTTTGTTCATTGATATAAAACTAATACTGTTACATGTCTGTTATTTTAAATTATCTGCAGATTCCATAGAAGTCCTTTTGAAATAAAAATGTCTGCTTTCATAGAAGTAGAAAAAACTTCCTAAAGTTTTCATGTAACCACAAGAGTCCCTGAATAACCAATCATTAGAAGAGCATCACTGAATGAATTAAACCTCTTTATCTCAAATTATGTTAGAAGCCTATAGTAATCACAACATTATGAATTTGGAGATACATAGAACAGAATACAAAGCCAAGAGAAAAAAAAACTACATATATACAGTTAGCTATCATTTTTTAGAGTGTCCAGAATATAGGGTGAGAAAATGACTCATCAATAAATGGGATAAACTGGATATCCATAGGTAGGGTGATGAAACTGGATCCCATACTATAGAGTTTCTAGTCACTGAAATGTAATGCTTTAAAACAACAATTTAAAACAAGAAAGGTTTATTTTGACAAAGTTTGTAGAGCTTTTAGTCCATAGTCAGCTGGCTTCAAGACAGAGGGCTATGGCAGAGAGGCATGGCTGTGGAGGTTTGGTCATGGCCTTGGGATGAGTAATGAGTGAGGGAAACAATAGACAAAAGGTAAACTCTTCAATGTCATGTGCTTAGTGACCTCCCACTTCGGAACTGAGTGTACCAGCTAATCACAAAGCAGCTATAATTTCATCAATGGACAAATCCACTGATTATTATGTTTCAATTATGCAGCTCTCACTGACCTGGGTCTGAGATTTTCCCAGATTTAACCCATCCTATTGTAGTAGACTCAAAAAAAAATGAAGGAAATTTCCAGATGTGTCAGAAAAAGGAATAAATAGTGATTATTAGGCAAAAATATATATTATAGGGCATGCAAGAGAACAGTGTGGGCACCTCAAGAAATAAGATTCATTACAGTTTATAAGTGTCTATACTTACACTGTATTTCTCTTGAGGGAGTGAAAAGCTAGAGAAAAAAGTGATCAGCTATCCCTCCCAAGAGTGTCAGCCTATAGACATGTTTCTTTTCTCTTTTTCATTGAATATGTGATTTAAATATTCTCTGGATTTGCTCAAAATGTTCTTTTTTATTTAGACTAATTTATAATGTTTCAGTGATGGGTCTTGTATGGAAGGAATGTAAATCTGATCAAGGACTGTTGCCAGTGGAAATGTCCTTATCTCTTGGCCAGATTCATATTCCTTACATTCTTAAGTGTGCCAATATATGGCCTTTTATTGATGGTTCTGGTAGGGAGTAGGTGTGAATCTAGCTAAGGAATGTTGGTATTGAGCTGTCTTGGTTGACTTGTTGGAAGTTGCATACTTTTTACAAAGCATAATTTTTAGTTACGGTTTCCATGTCTCCTTTCTATCATTTATTTCTTCTATTCTACTTCATTCCTCCCTAGCCAAAGCTTTGATACTTTATACTTATGAGAGTGCAAAAGGCCTGTTGATCTGTCTTCAAGGAGTACTGCTTAACTATAAAGAAGGATAAACTTGAGGCTTTTATAGATCAATGGTTGCAACTGGAGACCATACTTACAAGTGACATAAATCAGATTCACATTTTTAAACACCATACTGTCTCCCTCATGTAAGAACCTGAAATAATAAATAAGATCCAAAATCTAGAGTAAATATTGTGAAAGAGAAAGAAACTACCCCAGAGGAAAGAACAACTGGGATGAGTGAAAAGAGAAATAAGCAAGGAAAAAAATATATATATATATACATACACACACACACACACACACACACAGACAAGACAGTTAAGATATTTGTACTATTAATTTCTTGTAGTTCATTGAAAGGAATATATTGTGCTTATGTTGTATAATGTTTGATAAATCTTCTATGCTTATATTTTATAATCTGAGTAACTACTTTGAAGATGACAATATGCAATCTATTAACCATTGTTAATTTCCTGTTATTTGTTTTGATATTCTGTATCATTTTGTTATTGTTTTTTTCTCTTTAAAATAAAAAATGAAGTAGCTGCAGATACCTTACACAATTCTTGAAACAGATTAAAATGCAGATATACAAGATAACATGTAGAATACATTAAAAATATAATCATAGTGTACTTCTAGATGTATTGGTTATGCTGATTTATAATAATGTTTTATAATTATAGATTTATGACTCCAAATATATTAGTTAATTTGAAACTTTTTGAGGGGATTACCAATTAGCCATAATTTTTGTATGTATTTCCTTCGTTATTTTTGGCTACTATGAGCAACATTTCTGTGAGCTAACACTGTAGATTTAAATTAGTAAAACTCAAAGGGAAAAGAAAGAATAGCTACAGTTGTGAGACACTGTGAATTCTTTGTGAATTTTCTTTCCATATTATAAAACCACGTTTGAGGCCCTTTTTTACTTGAAAAAAATCAGCTTTTTAAAATCCTCAATTTTAAATTGCCCCAAATTCACACAGTGCTCCCTACAGTGACATTTTGAGGATAGATATTGAGATATCCATAGCCACATTAGGTTTATTAAAGATCTTTAAGATCTTTCCTCTGTATTTTTGAGAAGAGATAAAGTTGAGAAAAGGTAAGATCATATTTAGGTTTCCAAGGTAATCCTGAGTTACTATCCTCATTCCAGGTTTAATTTATGGCATTCTATTGGTGAGTCTGGTAATGTAAAAATCTGGTCAATGTCTCTGGACACTGGGACAGTATTAATCTTATGGCTAGAAACCTTTTGCTTATTTTCTTAATTGAGCCAATTTATATACTTTCGTTGAGGCTTCTGGAAGGGAAGAACTGGAACCTAGCTGACAAGCCTATTCAAGGAATTTTGGTATTGGGCTGTCTTCAGCTAAGTCCTAGAAATTGTAGTTGTTATGGTTTGTGTCTAGATGTCCCTGAAAAGCTTCGTGAAGTCATGGAGTGGGATTCTATAATTTGTGATTCATTCATGGTCCAAAGCTGGGGATATAGATGTGAGTGTTACACCCACCCTGGGGTGGGTAGCCTCCAAACAATATAAGGGAGGGAAAGAGGTTTAGTTAATTTGAAACTTACTTTCTTTGCTTCTCCCTTTTTTCTATTACTGCTTTTGTTGTTTTCTGCCTCCATGAACTTTTTCCTCCTGCCATATGCCACTCTGCCTTGGAGCCAGCCAAGTATGGACTGATACTTCCACAAACTATGAGCTTAACAAACCTTTCCTTCCTTAATTCTGGGTATTAGATATTTTGTTTCAGTAATGAGAGAAAAGTAACTAAGACAGAAGTCTTTTTACAAAGTGCATTTTTGGATAAAATTGCCTTGTCATTTTCTACGTATATTTATTTCTTGTATCCTATCTCACAACCACCTCCAGGGAGCCCCGCCTATGCATGCATGAGTCTTTGAGGAGACATCTGGATGTAAACCAAAACATTCTTACCCAGCTTCCAAATGTCTTATCCTCATCCCTTTATAAAGATGAATTTATTAAATCTCAGAGAGTTGTCAAATTTGTAACAGTTTTAGAATTTGTGGGAAAGTGCAAATTCAAAATCTCCTTTGAGATTTAAGACAAACTCTTAGCTATGAGCCCATGTCTAAATCAAAAGAAAGTTAAGCACTGATGACATACAACGGCAGAGAATAAACATTCCCAAATCAAAAAGAGAAATGAAGTGATAGAAAGGAATGAGACTAAAGCAAGACAAAAGTCTAGCAGGAAAAAGATTATATATCTATCAATCCATATCCAACACCCTTCTCTTGTGCTGGGTTAGCATACTCCTTGCAACTTTACTCAAATGTTCTATGTTCATGGTTTTTCTAACACACTGGAGTTTTTGCTGCACTTTTGACTTCATTCCCACAGCTTCAGTCACAGCCTTATCCACTGCCTGGCCTCCCATACCTTCTTTTGAAATCTGGGTGTAAGCTTCACTGACCCCATAACTTTAACATACTGACCAGCACCACATTGATGACACCATGGTCTGCTACCAGGTGGAGCAGTACCTAAGCCTTTTTCAATCTTTCTGTTTGTTGCAGAGGGCACTGAGGCTTGGGTATCTAAGCATAGTGAGTAAAACCTTGGGAAATAAATTATCTATTTGGCCTTTCTTGAACAGAGGCTTGGGGGCAATATTCTCAAAGCAAAATCTTTTACTTTGGGACATAAAAGCCTATGAAGTGTGGGGCCCTGAAAATGTCAGCAAGCCATTTTTCGAATGTATTGTTGTATAGTATTTGGCTTCTTTTTATGTGAGTCTTTTCTAGCAACCAGCTCTTTTCTTTTCCAAACTTTCATGCACCAACATTAAAGAAGCTTTCTCTAAGTCAAAGGAAATCTTTTCAAACTTTTCTTTTTGCTCCTGTTTGGCAATTTATTAGGCTGACTAAAAGCTCTCAACATTATCCATGCCACACCCTCTACATAAACTGTTTTGAAATGTCTCTAGCAGATTAGTATGTAGGGCTTATTATCAGTCTCCCACAGAATCTCAGGATATGAGTAAAATGTAGACAAACTGTCAGAATGTAAAACACGTGGCACAGAGTTCAACTGGTAATAGACTCTTTCCCCAACTGAAAATATCTGAGCTTGATATTTTCTTTCTGAATGTCTACAAGCATACTGCTCTTTTTAATTGTTAGCATGATCTCACAACAGGCTCTGCTTGTAGCATTATAGGGTTGCCAATCCATGCAAGGACCCTTAAACTTTCTGATTTGCTTTTACTATTGACTTGCAAAAGCTTCTGAACCACATGGTCAAGAAGCATCACAGCAATGACCTCATTCTTGCTACCAAAACCTGTATCAGTTACAGTTCACTAGAGGAAGTCTGGATCTGTCTGTATCTATATCTATCCATATCTATATCATCTATTTCTATATCTATTTCTACCTATCTACATCATCTATATCTACCTATATCTACAACTACATGTATCTATATCAATAGAAACCCTGAGTATGAGTTACCTTCAGTACTACAGTGGAAAATTGAGGGAAATTACTGGGGTGTGAGCACTCAGACTCTCTGGCAAAGAAGTTATGTGAACCACACACAATCTCATTGTAATATTTAATCTGTGTTCCCATCATGTATGTTATATGTCAGAGTTTTTATTTCTTGAATTAATTACTAGTATAAGATTATGATGTGTTTTTTTTTCATGGCTTTTGTGTATATTTTTTTCTTTTGTTTATTTATTCTTCCATTGGCTATGATTTAATAGGTGTCCCAGTTCTCTCTCCCATCACAGCCTCCTATCTAGATTTCGCACCTCAAACCCCTCAAACAGTAATGGTACTATATTTCTTTGTTCTTTTTCAAAATACATAAATTCCTCCTCCCAAGTTTTTACTTTCCCATACTTTGTTACCCTACAGTCACTACTTTCTTCTTTAGTATTAATCCTTGATCTTTCCCAACCTAAGCCTTTTGCTCTCCTATATATTACTTCAGGTACTATACTCTCTCTGGCCTAGACTTTTCTCAGAGTTTGATGCCAAGAAAATACAAACAATGATTCACTGTGTCCCCTAAGTGTGCTCTAGCAGTTGCCAGTTCTGTCCCCTCTAATTTAGTCAGGTTTATGGATCCTTTGGCTCCTGTGAACAGAGTAATAGTTTCCTGTTATAATCTCAAAGTGTAGTCAGTGTCACAGTTGAATAACCTTTTGGCTTGGCTAGGAATGAGCATGATGGTAGCTGGGTGAGTAGCACAGAGCAACACAATCGACATGTTCCCCTAGAAGGACTGCATATTGCACTGAGTGGCTCAATTTCCACCTTTTACTGGTAGCAAAGCCCACAAATGCGTAAGCATTTTCTTGTCGTTATCTCACACTCCAAGTCATGTCTCTGTGAAAAAGTGTTCATAATGGCCATCACTGGGAAATGGTTATTGAGGTGATCACTGAGAATATAATTTCTTCCTATAAGTTAATTTCAATGACAAAACACCTCTTGTGTATGAGAAAAGCATATATTGGAGAACTGAGTTTTAAAGATTCAGACTTTTAAGAGAATAAACCTCGGCTTGGATCTAATAGTCACTTGTGTTCTTTAAACTGATATGGGGAATTATGTAATTTTGTGTCAGTAATGTGTAAGTTCAACCATTGATTTTTCTTCATTTCATCCTTTGATTTAGACATACAATACTGTTATGAAGCCCTGGCAACTGTCGTATTTTATTTATATAATTTTCTGGTTTGAATTCTTATCTGAAATCAAAAAAATAAAAAAAAATAAACAGTATAAGCACATCTTTCCTTTCAATGAACTAGAAGAAAATATATGAATCTTAGCTGCCTAGTATAGACATATATGTACATATTTTTCCTTTTTCTTTCGTTCTTTTCTCCTTTTCCTGGTCCTGTGTTCTCTTTCCATTTGAACAGATTCTTCCCATTTTAAATATCTATTGTACATTTTGGATAATGTTTACTCTCTCAGCTACTCACATTAGAGAGCCATTATGATGCTTATACATGCAAGTTTCATTTATTTCACAAATGAGTATGATCTCAAGTTGCATCTATTTACCTATAAAAGTCTTATTTATCCTTCTTTATGGTTGAGTAGTATTCCAGTGCATAAAATTCCACTTCTTTTTAATATATTCCTCCACTGATGGGTGTTTGGGTTGCTTCCAGGATTTAACTATGACAAATTTGCTGCAGTAAACATGAGTACACACATATCATTGTGGTATGATGCTTTTAATTCCTCTGGGAAAATATCCAGAAGGGGAATAGCTGTGTCAAATGGGACCTCTAATTGTAGTTCTTTGAGGGATTTAAAAATTGATTTCCACAGGGCTTGAATCAGTCTGCACTCCCACCAATAGTGGGGAAGGGTACTGTTTCCCCCACAGCTCCAAGAGCATTTATTATTGCTTGAAATCTTGATGGTAGCCATTCTCACTGTGTTGTTTTATTATACATCTCTTGAATGATCAATGATGTTGAACATTTTCTCATATATTTATTTGTTATTCGTGTTTCTTTATCTGAGAAGTGTGTATTCAACACTGATGCCCATTTTTGGATTGGGTCTTTGAATTGGGGGGACTTATATTTTTCAATTCTTTCTTTTCAGATAAAAGTCCTCTGTGTGAGGAACAGTTGGCTAAATTATTTTCCACTGTATGGGTTGTCCTTTCACACTTCTTGTGATTTATTTTACTGTACAAAATACTTTTTAATAAGATGTTATTCAATTTGCTTATTCTTTGTAGTGTTTCCTGGGCAGTCTAGGTTTTATACATGAAGTCTGTGCCTACACCTATGTAGTTAAGATTTCTACCTATTTTGTTATCCAGTAGGTTTAGTTTTCCTGTTTTCGTATTATGATCATTGATCCATTTGGACTTTAATTTAATATATGGTGAGAGACATGAGTCTAATTTTAGTTTTATCATTTTAAACTGAAGAGTGGATAAAAAATATTGTGGTACTTTTATATAATGGAATATTACTGAGCTATAAAGAAAGACAAACTTGAGGCTTTTATAGGTAAATGGTCACAACTAGAGACCATACTCATAAGTGAAATAAATCAGACCTGCATGTGTAAGCAACATATTGTCTCACTAGTGTAAGAACCTGAAAGAGTGAATAAAAACTAGGAGGTATGAAAGACATTGTGAAGTGAAACAAAAATGCTCAAAAGTAAGGAGTAAATGGGGTGTGGGAAAGGAGAAGGGAAAGAAGGGGAAATTACATATGTATGTATATACAGGATAGCTAACAGTTGTACTACTGTCTTCTATTGATTTACTGAAAGGAACAGTTAATGATTAGTGATTTGGTCATTATTGCATCTCCCTTATTTGTTTTCCTGAGAAACAGCTTTGAAAATATCAATAGTAACACAAAGACCATTGTTAAGTTCCTACCACTTTGTCTGTAACTCTATATTGTTTGTATTGTTCTTATGCTATTTTTTAAATGTATGTCTGTTTGTTAATATGTTTTGTCCTTTTTTAAAAAATAAATTAAAAAAAAGAAATGCAAAAAAAGAAAAGAAAAGAAAAGCCAGTTTTCCAGTATCATTTATTAAAGAGGCTATATTCTCCCAGTGTACATGTTTGGCCCCTTTGTCAAAGATAAAGTGGCTGACTGTAGTTGTGTCTACATTTTCCAGTATGTTCCACTAAACATCAGGTCTTTGTTTTTGCCAGTATAGTGCTGATTTTATCATTATAGCTTTGTAGTATAATTTCAAGTCAGGAATTGTGGTACCCCTAACTTGTCTTTGGTGCCCAGAATTGCTTTTGATATTCTTGGTCACTTGATTTAAATGAATTTTAGTAATAATTTTTCTTGTACTGTCAGGCATGTTAATGGTAATTTGATTCAGATTACTTTGAATCTGTATAACAGTTTTGGAAGTATGGTCACTTTCAGTATGTTTATTCTTCCTATCCTTAACCAGAGGATATCTTTATATTTTCTAACATGCCACTTGATCTCTTTTTTCAAGTTACCGCAATTTAAATGAAAAGATATTTACTTCCTTTGTTAGACTTATTCCTAATTATTTCATTAATTTGGATGCTATTGTGAAGGGTGTGAATTCCCTCGTTTCTATCTCAGTGTGTTTGTTGCTTGTGTACAGGAATGCTATTGATTTTTGACTGTTGACTTTGTATCCAGCTACATTACTGAATTTGGTATCTATAAGTCTTTTGGTGGTGGTTTTAAGGTCTACTATGTGGAGTATTATGTCACCTGCAAATAATGATAGTTTAATTCCTTCCTTTCCTGTCCTTATTTTTCTTATTTATTTCCCTTGTGTAATTGCTTTGGCTAATGTGCAGAAATGTATCAAAGATGAGAGGTGATAATGAATAATCTTGTCTTGTTACTGATTTTATAGTGAAATCTTGAAGTTTTTGACCCTTTAGTGTGATGTTAAGTGTTGGAATGTCATAGATGTGTCATCAAATTGAAATAAAGACCATCTATTCCCATTTGCTGTGTGATTTTTTCATCAGTGGGTGTTGGAATTTGTAAAATGCTTTTTCTGCATCTCTTGAGATGATCATATGATTTTATTATTTTTTCTGTTAATATGGTGTACTATGTTTATTGGTTTACTTATATAGAACCATCCCTATATCCCTGGGATGAATCCTACATGGTCGTGGTGTATAATCTTTTTGTTTTTCTGATGAACTCTTTTTTCTAGTATTTAATTGAGAATTTTTATTTTTATCTTCAAATAAGTTGCTCAGTTAAAGAAATATAGGCATGCAAGATTGATCAAGCAATGAAACATTAACAACCATTGTGAATTTCTTATTACCTTGTCTGAAATACGTATTGCTTCTATTGTTTTGGTGTTGTTTTGTTTATGTCTATTTGTTATTGTATTTTCATTCATCTTTAAAATAAAAAATTAAAATAGAATTTTGGCAACTATGCTCATTAGGGAGATTGGTTTATAGTTTTCTTTTCTGGTGGTTTCCTTCTCTGCTTTAGGTATCAGAATAATACTCACTTCCAGGAATTAATTTGGTAGCTATGGCTCTCCTTTCAATTTCATTAAAAACTATCAGCATTAGTGGCATTAGGTCTCTAAATTTCTTGTAGAGTTCAACAGCAAATTCATGTGGACTTGAACTTTTTCTCATTTTCAAGCTATTAATTTGATTTTCAATTTCATTGACTGATATCAGTTTATTTAGAATATTTGTATCTCCTTGATTTAGTTTTGGTAATTTGTATGTGTCCAGGATTCTGTCCATTTCTTCTAAGTTGTCTATCTTATTAAAGTTCCTTAAAGTAGGTATTGATATTCTGCTGGATTTCTACAGGATCTGTTGTGAATTCATACTTTTCATTCCTAAGTTGTTTAATTTGAGTCTTTTCTCCCCTTCTTTTTATAGGGTTGGCTAAAGGTTTATCAGTTTTATTTATTCTTTCAAAGGGACAACTCTATGACTCATTGATTCTTTGTATTATTTTCTTAGTCTGAATTGCATTAGTTTGTTCTCTGATCTTTATAATTTCCTCTATTGCACAGTTTGCTTTTGATTTTTTCTTTCTTTTCTAGGAGTTAGATGTTCAATGTTATGCTGTTTGTTTGAACTCATTCTGTTTTCCTGATGTGAGACTTTACTACTATAAATTCCTCTTGTGTGACTACTTTCAGTGAGTGCCAGAAGTTCTGGTGTATTGTACTGGCATTTTCATGTAATTACAGATACTGTTTATGTTGTTCTTCAGTTTAATCTATGACCCATTTGTTGTTTAGGAGGTTGTTGTTTAATTTCCGTGCGTTTATGTCATTTTCTGTTTTTTATTTTTCCTCTAATTTCCAAAGTTATTGCACTGTGGTCAGATAGTGCGCATAGGATAATTTCAATTCCTTTACATTTACTTAAACATATTCTATTGGGTAATATGTGGTCTACTTAAGAATGTCCCATGTGTAGCTGAGAATGTATATTCCAATGGTGAGGGGCAAACCACCCTTTAAATGTCTACTAAATCTATTTGTTCACAGGTTTGCTTTTATTCTGATATATCTTTGTTGATTTTGTCTAGGTGATCTATCTAATTGTGAAAATAGTGTATTAAGGTCACCCATTACAATTTTTTTAGTGGTTATTTGATTTTTCCTATCTCTTAATATTTCTTTTATAGTTGTGTGCCTCAGAGTGTCGTGCATATACACTTATGATTGTTATTTGTTCTTTTTGGGATCTTCCCTTAATAAGTATGTAGTGTCCCTCTTTGTCTCTTTTGGTAAGTCTTGGTTTGAAGTTCATGTTTTCTGTTAATATAAAAGGTAACCCTGTTTCTATCTTGAATCCTGACACAGGAAGTATTGTGTTCTCTTCTTTACTTTCAGTGTATGAATTTCTTTTTGAGTTACCTTTGTTTCTTTTTTTAAATTTATTTTAAAAAATAAAAGTAGGAAATCATTTTAACAAACAGACATTAATTCACAAAATAGTACAAGAACAGCACAAGCAATACTGAATTACAGACAAAGTGGTAGGAAATTAACAATGGCTATTGTATTACATATTGATATCTTTAAAGTAGTTTCTCAGGAAAACAAATAGAGACGTGTAAATTGATCCCATAATTAATCATTAAGTGATCCTTTCAGTAAAGCAATAGAAGTCAATAGTACAACTATGTTATTTTTGTTTCTCTAAAGCAGCATAATGTTGTATCTTGCTTCTCAACCCATTTTGCTTCTCCGCTTCTTTTGATCGGTGAGTTGAGTCTATTTATGTTAATGGTTGCCATTGGTATGTATTGTCTTATTTTTCCATTCTTTTTTCTTATTTTTGTTTCCCTGTCTTTCACTCTATTTAATTGCTTGCCCTGCTTGGTGGTGTCTTTCTATTCGTGTTGTGGTTGTGGTATTCATTTTCTCTTTCTAATATATGCTTCAGAGCATTCTGAGGAGCTGGTTTACTGGTAATGAATTTCCTTAGGTGTTTGTCATGGAAATATCTTATTTCTCCATAATTTTGAAAGATAGTTTTGCAGTTATATCAGTCAGACTTGGAGTTTGTTTTATTTTAGGCCTTAAATTAACTCATTTCAACATTTCCTTCATTTGACTACTTGGACTGAGAAGTCTGCTGTGATTCATTTTTTTTAATTTTAAAAAGTAAAAGAACAAAAATATATTAACAAACAGACAGCCACTTACAAAGTAGAATGAGAATAGCATAATCAAAACTGAATTACAGATAATGTGACAAGGAATTAGCAATGGTTGTTGTATTACATATTGATAACTTTGAAGTATATACTCAGGAAAACAAATTTAAACATGCATTTTGTTGTTGTTGTTGTTGTTGTTTGCCTGTTTTGTTTTCTGTCTTTGGATGTTTGGTTTTTGTGTTTTTCTGTTGTTGAGAGGATTAATGGTCTGACCAATTTTGCATGTCTGTATATGGGTTCATATATTTACACTTCGAAGATATCAATGGATAAAGCAATAACCACTGTTGAGACCATGTCACCTTGTCTATAG
>PVLD010034337.1:0-12782 GCA_004027595.1 Dinomys branickii | reverse complement strand
TGTTGTTGAGATGATTAATTGTCTGACCAATTTTGCATGTCTGTATCTGTGTTCATGTATATACACTTCAAAGATATCAATAGGTAAAGCAACAACCATTGTTGAGTCCATGTCACCTTGTCTGTAAATCAGTTTTGATTGTACTATTTCTTATGCTAATTTGTGTCTGTTTGTTAATATGTTTTTGTGCTTTTATTTTTTAAAATAAAAAAAAAAAAAAGAAAAGAGACATGCCCTGTGCTGTCTTGAGGGGAGATGTTCACATACAATCCTCTTCTCATCCTGAGAGTAGGTGTTGCTGCTGTGACTCCATCCACCCTGACGAGAGAACGACTGTCCTTGATTTTGCAGTTCAACAGTCAACCCAATCCAAGACAGAGAATGGAATAAAACCTCTCCTAGTACATAAAGCAATTTTGCTGCTTCTCCTACGGTGCTCTCATACGTGCCAAATTATAGGTTTTCTCCCAAAATGCCAAGACTACATGCGTTGACCTGAGAAGCACAGTGAAAACATCACTAGGGTTTGCCAGTGCACAGTGGACACGGATGGCCACACTGAGTTCTGAGCTAAGCCAAGTGAGACCGGAGGCTTCCCGCCCAGCTCTGGGGTCTCCACACCCAGAGCAGAGTGGGTTACTCAAGCAACATGGAGGCTGGGCTCTGGACAGTTTTTCCTGATCAAGAGTGCAGCAAATCCAGCCTGTGATGTCAGGGATTACCACCAGAATGGGCTGAACTGCTTTCTGCAGAACAAATGGTTTGTCTGATGTTAATGCGCATCACGGTGAAAGAGAACCTTGGTCAGTTAAACGTCAGCCTTTTGTATATGATGAGTCTTTCTTGCACACTCATAAACTTCATAAGACATTAAAAGAAAAATACACTACCAATTTGTTCAGGTCCATTTTCATTACCAATTGGGCTACTAAATGGTTTTCTGTCCTCAGAGCTTTTTCACTGTTGTGATTGCAGATAAAAGATCTCAGACCTGTTAACTACCTCACTGAGGTGCTTGGTGCCATTGATGAGAGAACATAAATAAAAGCATAAGAACTTGAAAGAGTAAAAACCCAAAGTGTACAATAGATGATATGAAAGGGAAAGAAACTGCTCAAAGGAAGGAACAACTGGGATGAGGGAAAAAAGAAATAGAAAGAAAGAAGGAAGGCAATACATACATATATATATGTGTGTGTGTGTGTACATATGTGTATATGTATATAGATGGGTAGCTAGGATTACTACTGCTGGTGTCTGGTGGTTTATTGAACAGAACAGTTAATGCTTAATTTTTTAAATATTTTGATCAGTTACGCATGCTTATGTCTGATAATCTGAGCAACTTCATTGAAGATGACAGTGTGTAATATAATAGCCACTGTTAATTCCTATCATTTTGTTTTGAAACTCTGTATCACTTTTAATATTCTCACTTCATTTTGTTCATATCTGTGATGTTGGTATTCTGTTATTATTTTTTACTATTCTCTCTTTTTTAAAAAAAGTCCCTAAAATTGAGTGCAGCACATGTATAATAAGCTCACTAAACTTTATGTGGAACCCATTTGTAGCTGCTTGGTGAAATGAGCATTTGTTGTATTGTGCATGTGAAGGCTGGTAATGGGGATTTTCCCGTAAATGAGAAGACCTGCCAGTTTCTTTCCTTTCCATTGCATTTCTTTTTCTTTCCTGCCCTTCCCTTTCTTTTTTTCCTTTTATCTTTCCTTCTTCCTTCCTTTCTCACTCCTGTCCCTCCTCTCTCTTTCTTTTCTTTTCGTTATTTTTTTGAGAGAGGTTTTACTATGCAGTTTAGGCTGGCCTTGAACTCACTGTGGAGCCCAGGCTGGCCTCAGACTTGCAGTGATCCACCTGCCTCAGTCTCTTGAATGTTGGGATTACAGGTGTGTGTCACTATGCCCAGCTCTCTTTCTTTTCTTCTTTCTCCTTCCCCTCTCTTTTCATTTCCTTCCTTCCTTCCTTCTTCCTTCCTTTCTTTTCTTCCTTCCTTCCTTCCTTCTTCCTTCTTCCTTTCTTCTTCTTTCCTTTCTTTTCTTCCTTCCTTCCTTTCTTTGTTCCTTCCTTCCTTCTTAACTTCTCTCCCTCCCTCTTGATTTACTGAAAGGCACTGGGGGCCCTTCAGACCTCACTGAGGACCTGCCATCTGCAGAAGCTCTTGAGAACCCGTGTGGCCTGGCGTTTAACTACTGAAAGGGGCTTTGGAGACCAGCTGGCCTGTGAATGTGAATTGCTTCAAAACGTTAGTAATCCAGATTGTCATTCATGCTCTAATTTTATCATTCAGGAAACTGAATAACCAAGCGGAGAAAGCTGTCACTTGATTGGCTAGTATACATAGGTGGTGGTTTGAACATCGCTTGACATAAAAGAGCACTTTTCAGAGATGACTTATGGTGACTATATTCAGGAAGAAATGGAAACTTGTCTCACATTTGAGCCATTTGTTTATGATTTTGAATGTGTCCAATCTTTAAATACTGTACATCTTAGCCTACTATTTGCATACCTAGCTGCTTCGTGGTTGGGGTACATTTGATACACGCCAGAGCTTCAGATCTTGCTCTAGCTCTCTGCAGGGGAGTCTGGGTAAAACCAAAGGTTCTGCTCTCATGGAGCTTACTGAGTGGAGGGGGGGGGGGATGTCAGATGGACAAAGGGACCAAGACAACATCAGGGGGGCAGAAAGAGTGGCTGAGGCAGAGGCTTTTCCCCAGCTTGATCAGACGCTGTCCAGGGCCTGCAGGCTTTGGTCTCTAGTGCCACCTCCTGCCGCGCATTTGAGAGACTTTAGTAAAACCCACTTCTTGGTTCCTCCTTTGAACCATGCTGTTTTACAGGTTGGGACTCTCCTGCTGGGGTGTCCTTTTCTGCGTCACTCAGCTGCCCATCTTCACTGGAGAAAATTCCATGCACCCTTTTAGATTCAGCTCCCAATTCCGCCTTCCACACACTGCTGCAACCTCTGCCCTGCCTCTCCGCGCTGTCTCCACATCCGCCTGTGGACACACTTTGCTTTCACCGTGTGGCAAGCGTCTCTTCGTCTCCCACAGGAACCGCAAACTGAATGCCTCCCTGGGTCTGTCAGCTTCTTGCCCTGCTTGCCCATTTCCAGTGCTGAGTATGCCCGCTAGCATTTGTGCTCCTTAGAGTTCTTTGCTAAATGTGGAGATGTTCTTCCCTTTGTCACTAACAGTGTGTGATTTGGGAGCAGTTTTAAAAAGCCAAAGAGCCTCACCCTTCTAAGCTGTAAATATGGATAACAGTGTTTATCCTACAAGGGTGTTTGAGGATTAAATCAGAAACCCTTGTTTCAGTGGCTCACAGAAGGTATGAGTATGTTAGGTCCTATTTCCTTATTTTCTATTAAACTATCTTTTTCTGAGTTTGGGTTTGACTTTTTTTTTTTATCAGCGGCTGTTTGTAGAATACATAATAATTACATTCCTTGTGGGGAGTTTGTTCATGGACATATCACACTGCAGGCTTTTGAGGACACAATGTCAAAATGTTAGTTAAAATCCTTACTGTTATTAATGTAATAACAGTAATAACACCAATAGCTTACCATCTGCCAGATGCTGCTCTCCGAGCTTTATGTTTATGAACTTTATGGAATCACCATAGCAACCCGGTGAAGGAGATATTATTTCCTTCTTCTACTGAAGAAGTGAAGACACAGAGAGGCTATTTAACTTTCCCAAGTCCTTATTAGTGGTAGAACTTGGACTTTGTATTCAAATTTTAGTACATGATTAACTCCTTAAGATGCCAGCTTAATTCCCATGAAAACAATTTGAGGTTTTATTTTTCTTTCAAAGAAGAGGGAATTAAAGCTCAGAGAGGGTAGGAGACTAAACAAAGGTCAAACAGCTCTAAGTGTGGTGTCTGGATTCCATGGAACTCTCGGGGCACAGAACTTTAACTTTTAGATATGGCCCATGGCTGAAACCTTGCCTGTTTTAAAATGGACTGTGAGAGCATGCGTTAGTACACTAAACACAAACTATTCGAAAGAGAGACCAAAGAAACTATTTAACAGTTACAAAAAATACTTAGCAAGAAATTGAGCAAAGGAGATGAAAAAGCACATATGATCAAAACTATAAAGCACTGATGAAAGTAATTGAAGAAGACACACATAATGGAAAGGCAGCCTGTAGTCATGGGTTGGAATAATTAAAATTGTTACAATGTTCCTGTTACTTAAGGAAATCTACTGACTGAACATAATCCCTATCAAATTCCAATGAGTTTCCTTTTTTAAAGAATAATAGAAAAAAGCAATCCTAAAACTTGTATGGAACCACAAACGACCTCAAATACCTAAAGTAGATTTGAGCAAAAATAATTAAACTTGAGGCATCATACAATTAGACTTCAAAATACAACACAAATCTTTTATAAGGAAAACAGCATGTTAAACAAAAACAGACACATAGACCAAGAGAACAGAATGGAGGGCCTGGAAGTAAGTCTACATATTTATAGACAATCATATTGGATAAGACACCAAGAACACACAGTGGAGAATGGACAGACTCTTTAGTAAACATTGCTGAGACTACTGCATATCTGTATGCAGAAGAGTGAAATTAGAAGCATGTCTCATGCCACACACAAAAATCAACTCAAAATAGATTAAAGACCCAAATGTAAGATCTGAAACTGTAAACCTGCTAGGAATCAAAAGAGGAGAATTCCTTAACCCTGCTTTGGGTAATATTTTAGATATGACCTCAACAGTACAGGCAAGAAACCGTGTAAAATTAGACCAGTGTGATGGCGTCAAACTAAAAAGTTTCCACATAGCAAGTAATCACCAGAGTAAAGAGACATCCAGCTCATGGAAGAGAAGAAAATATTGGCAAACTATACCCCCGATACAGTTGTCTGTATCTCAGCTCTATAGCAAGGAAACAATAATCTAATTATAGTGGGTGGAAGAGACATTTCTTGAAAATGCAGGTCTGTGAGTAAATGCCCAACATCACCAATTACAGTTCAAATCACAGTGAGCTGTTGTCTCCCACCGGTGAGAACGGCTAATATAAGAAAAAGTATAGATAGCAAGTATTGATGGGGATGTGGGGAAAAGGGAACACTTGCTAATGGGTGCGTAAATTAGTAGAGCCATTAGGGTGAGTAGTACAGAGGTTCCTCCCAAAATTAAAAACAGAATTACCATGTGACCCAGCAATCTCACTCCTGGAGGTGTACCCAAAGCAATAAAGTCAGTGTGTTGAAGAGATATCTGCAGTCTTCTCTTCACTGTAGCATATTTGCAATTGACAAGATATAGAATTAGCCTTAGTATCCACCGACGAATAACTGAATAAAAAACATGTGACATATAGTCACAAGGGAGTGCTCTTCAGCCTCAAAATATGTGAAAATCCTGGATAACATGCATGAACCTGGAAGATATATTTTGCCAAATGAGATAAGATATACACACATAAATACCACAGCACATGATCTTTTAAGTATGTAGACTCTGAACTTGTTAAACTCTTAGAAGCAGAAGGCAGAACAGTGGTTACCAAGGGCACTGGAGGAAGCGGGGAAGTTGGCCAGAGGACACCAAATTTTAGATACACAAAAGGAGTAAGTTCAAGAGATCTACTGTAAAATATGGTGATTTATTTAATAACAATATATACATACATATATCAGAATGTATTTTGTACTCCCTACATTTTGTCAGTTAGAAATCAGTCAATAAGGGGTGGGGATACAGCTCAGTGGCACAGCGCCTGCCTGGCAAGTGCAACGTGTGGGTTCGATTCCTGGCACCAAAAAAAAAAAATTAACAAAATAGTTTAAAGACAAAGCATATCATGATTAACAACAGAATGCTTCTTTTTGGGACAGATTTAGGCAATAAGAGATCCATTTTTCTGGCTGAAAGAATGTCTGCAGTAGGATAAAATGAAAGTGGAGTGGTTTATATTGTTATTTAAGATTTAAATAACATTTCTAGCTCTCAATTAGCTGCAATCCTTGAGGCCTTTGCCACCTCCTTCCAGGAAGTGACCTAGGACAGTCTCACTTTTGGGAGGAGTCAAAGGACTGGGCAAGGGCCCCGTGGAGCCGTAGATGGGTTTTGCAGCCTTTGGGATGAATTCCTGATATTTCTGTGAAAAGCAGCATGACTAGGCTGTTCCTTCTTCTCACTGAGTTTTGCCAGAGGTCACTCTCACAAAAGTTGGAAGAAATGGGGTGTGCAGGAGCTTGGGTCCGGTAAGTTACTTCTTTACATGACTGTATTTTTCATGGCTGGGAAGCCATCCATGAAGTCTGTGGAATTCGTTGTCATGGGAGGTCAGTGAGCCAGGTTCCATGCCTAGGTCTGCAATGAGGCCAGAGGACTGTGAGTTTTGTGATCTAGGACGGTGTCTGGAGCGAAGACGGACCCTCAGGCTTGAGTTTGGGGAGAAGGAAGAGAAGGAAGCAGTTACTCCCTTCTTCCCTTGACCCTAATCTCTGTATCCCAAGTCCCATGCTGGTGCATACCTTAGAACAGAGACACTGCGGGGCAGACGCCCACACAGAAGAGTGACAGCAGCACACGATTCGGGACCACTCTGCCCCTCTGCACAGTAGAACCCAGTGTTGTCCTCCCCTGCCTCTGACTGACGGTACAGTTGCTGAACTGATGAAGCCCTGCTGATGGGTGGGCAGGGCAGTAGACCGCTTGGGTGCAGGAAAGAGTGGCTGGGTATGTTCTCTCTATAACGTGCATCTCTGGGCAGTGGCCCTGTTTGACCCTTGGAGCCAGGCAGTGAGGAAAGGCCTCTAGGCAGCCATTTCTTAGACTAAGGAAACCGAGGCTCAGACAGTTGAAGTAAATTGCTCAAGATAGATAGCTGGTTGGCCTCTGAACTTAATGCTCCTAATTCAGTTGTCTCCCTGCCAAAAGAGAAAAATGCATGAAGAGACAGGAGTGAAAGGATACACCATATTATCTGACTACCTGGGAGCCAATCTGTTGGTACTCGGCATTTTACAGATTCACCATTTAAGGCCCGGCCTGCTTGTGTGCCTTACGCAGCACGCCGGTTTTGTGTTGCCCTGCTTTTCATGGTCAAGTGAGTAATGATTTGGGTAATACTGACCTCCTCAGCAGATGATAAACTCTATAGTAGAAGGATTGTTCCTACTTCTTTTCCTCTTTGCCCCTAGGCCCTGGCCCCACGTGAACCTCTTGCATTCAAAATTGATGAGTGAATAAGTGAATGGACAGCTGTTTATGCCAAATCCAGCATCTGTTCTGCCTTTCTCTATGTTTTGTGACAGGAATTGGTTTTTCTTTGATCACTGGGAATAGAGAAGTGTAATAATCTTGTCCCCCCAGGGAGCTTGACCTCTGAGGACATTTTCAAGGCTGCGGGGAAATGTTGCTGGACATCAGGTTGCAGTACTCTCTTCCCACCCCAGCTCCTCACCACAGGGCAAACAATCTCTCATGGGGAGATGTCCCCTGCCCCAGGAGGCAGGAGCCCCTGCACTTACTGGGGAGATACGGGAGTCCTGTGCCATGTTAGAGAGGCCTGCTGGCTGCTAAGCGTGGGGAATGGATGTGAACACATGGTGGAAATGGTCACATGTGGGGGCCCTCAGTTGGAAAGACTCCCCTGATCTGATCTTCCTTATTGCAAAAGCATTGAGTACACGGTCCATGCATGGGGATTTTCAAGGAAATCTAAACAAAACAGAAAGAGAAAACAAAGGTTCCTGGTGGGAATACCCTTTAGGAGAGAAAAGTGGATGTGATTCTCTGGTTTCTAGACAAAACAGTTCAACAGGGTGCTATTTTATGGAAGAGTATCTATCCCCTTGTGCAAAAGGAACGGGCGTGGATCCACTAATAAGCCCATGGAGCCCTAGTTAACATGCAGCCAGACTTCAAGGGAAGCTTGCATTGAGAATTTCTGTGCAACTAATTACATAAATACCAAGACATGTTGTCTCCCCCAGACTAAAAGGTCTCTGGGACAATGAGGAGATGATGCCCCCCTGCCCCCCTGTCATGCACATTAATGTCACAGGCCTCAGCAGAGAACTTGGGATGCTTTGATGGCCATGTGCTCAATTGGGTTTCAGGGATTTCCAATTCCTTGCACCTAAGCAGCTCTCCTCAACAAATAAATAGCACTGGGACACAATTCTCTAGCAGGCTGTGGATACTTAATTACCTCAGCTCAGTGGTCTTCCCACCTTCAGCAGCATGCAGATACTTGGAAGCATTAACATTCCTGGAACGGTATTAGGCTGGCCTTTGTAAAGGAGTTGAATGCTGCCTCATTAGCTCAGGCTCCTGGGGCATTTGTGTCTCTGACAACAGTTTAATTATGGACATTGTTTACAAATCAGTATTACAAGGACAGACTAGAGGGCTAATCTGAAGATTAACACAATAGCTTGTTTTGGGTTTATTCCTTCAACCAGTGAATTTAAGCGTTAAACAAACCTGTTTGTGTAGCCCTTGTTCTCTGTAATAAGATTGGGGGTGGGGGGGACACATTCTGAGGCATGGATGCATTTAAAGGTCTCTGCATCTCTACCTCGGCTGTACTTTGATTTAGCCTGGCATGACCCAAAGCGAGAAATAGCAGCTTTTGGAAATATCAGGGTTTGACAACCAGAAGATCTGGGACCTTGCTTAATCAAGGCAACTGACTTTCGGGAAAGAAACTGTCTTTTGTTAGCTCCAGTAAAGACCTCAGAGAAGCCAGTAGTCATTTGGGATTCTTGGGAATGAATGTTACAGAAATTTGTAGAAGTTAATAAAAAAATTTTCCTTTATGCACATTGCTTTGCTTCATCTGTATTGAAGATTCAGTTTTCTTTCACTTGGTGCCTTGAAAACTGTGAGGAGAAAGCATTGTGAAAACATTCTCACCTGGGAGGGAAAATGAGTCATCCTAGATAGAATCGGAAATTTTAGGACTAATTGTGAGATATTTGCATGAAAATTTCCCATGATTAAGAATTTAGATCATTTAAGGTAAAAGCCATAAGTATTTAGAGATATAATCCCTGCAATGTCTCAAATATTGGAACAGGGTGGCAGTTGAGGAATTTGACTTTCCAAAGTCAACTTTGTGCTGAGGTGGAATGTGAGACACAGCCGTGGGGTCAAGCAGAACGCTGGGGGCAAGTCCGGGGTTGTTTTCAGTGTCACACTGGCTGGGTGACAGCCTTCTGGAGTAGGCTTCTGAGTCATGAAGAGGGAATAGCTCCATTTCATAGCTGTAGGTGGATTCCCAGGGCCCTACCCCAGTAGGAACAGGCTGATATGAGAAGTGTGTATCTGTCTGACTGTCCTCTGGGGCTCAGCGTCCCCAACTCCACAGACTGCCATAGGAAGTGGCAGGTGTGGCATTAGTGATATAGGGGAAATGCTAGATGTCAAATATGCTGAGTTCATGTTCCCCAAAGTGGAAGAATAAATCCTAAGAAACAATGGAGGTTAAGAGTAGAAAAATTTATCAAGAAAAGGAATGGGGACTAGGATGGGGGGGTGGGGAATAGGAATAGCTCCTGAGAGACAGGAGGGTTCCCGAATGGGTTGCCAATGAGCCCACCTCGCAAAAGAAGTTTCAGACAGCAAAATCCTGAGGTGGGTACAATGTGGGTCAAAAGTATGATCAACCAATAAGATTATAAGTATAGTGGCTTAGGTAATATTGATCTAATGGTAACAAAGACACGTGAGTGACATCATTAACCCTGGTGGATAATGTATTGTCTTGGCTTTGTCTTTAGTCTTAGTGCTAGTCTTAGTAGGTGGGAGAGGATGGTCTACCTCTAATGAGATCATGGGAAATCTCAAACGGGTGATGTCAATCCCACACTCTGTTCATCCCTTAGGGAAGTATGTCAAAGCAGCCACTGTTACTTTAATCTTGAAATGTGCCTCCAGCCACAATCTTGGTGGGTTCTCATCTTTTTCACTGACTCCCTTGAGGACCTAGCCCTTCCTACTACATTTCTACCTAACTTAGCCATCTCTACCATTAGGACCTGGACTCCTTGCTTGGCATGAACTTGCAAGAGCTTGGCAATCTGAGAGCCATACCAGCTGATGGACAAAGACTTGATAGTGGTGTGCTTTGTTTTTAAGTTTCTCAAGTGAAAGAATAGTTAACCTATACATGTTAACACTTCCCATGAGAATCTAGACCAGATAACCTGGTTTCCCTGGAATAACTGGAGGTTCTGAGAGCAGGAGATGGCATTTTCATAAGGAGGTAAACTGAGGTCATGGCTGTCTCCAGAAACTGGCCCTGTGTTCCCAAGGCTCCAGACTCTGTGGCCTCCCTGCCCCCCCACCCCCCAAGCTCCTTGCTAGGCTGCAGACACATCCACACTCTTGATGGGGCCCACAGGCAAAGTTTCTTCCCACTTTCACAATGTGATACTTTGGCATAGACACCCACAAAGTCATTCATACCCCAGAGACTAGGGTATCTTCACTTTTCAGGAGGTACTTAGAGGTCAGAGAGAGGTGGCTGTACAGGGAAAAATGGGTAGGAGAAAGGCCCAGTGAAAGGCACTGTGTTCAGAGGACCAGGATGGGGCAGAGAGAACGACAGAACTTCCCCCACATCTCTCTGATGGAAGCCTTGACCCAGGCAATGGAGTAAGAAGAAAGGTGTCTTGAGCCCCAAGGAGGTCTTCATGCTGCTTGCTTAATGGAAAAGCTGGAATTCTCCTATATTCTAGGTCTCTGGAGCTATTCTGAGAGGAGCGAAGGAATTAGAGGGTGACTGCAGGAGATACTTCTGCAGATAGTATTTTTATTTTATTTTATTTTAAAAGTAAAAGCACAAAAACATATTAACAAACAAACATAAAGTAGCGTAAGAAATAGTACAATCAAAACTGATTTACAGACAAGGTGACATGGACTCAACAATGGTTGTTGCTTTACCTATTGATATCTTCGAAGTGCATATTCATGAACACAGATACAGACATGTGAAATTGGTCAAACAATCAACTCAACAACAGAAAAAAAAATAAAAAAAAAGAAACCAAAAAGCATTAACAAAGAGGCACAAAGTAGTACAATAACAGTAAGATCAGGATTGAATTATAAACAAAGCAACAGAAAACCAACAATAGTTGCTGCTTTGCATATTGATATCTTTGAAGTGTGTGTTCAGGATAACACATACAGACATACAAGATTGATCAAATAAGCCGTCATCAACTATTCCTTAGCATTAAGTGATATAATACAATAGTAGAGCCATATTAGCCTTCCTGCACATATGTATATACATATATACATACATACATTTTTGCCTCTTTCTTTTCTCCTTTCCCTTGTCCCATCTGTTCTTTGCTTTTGAACAGATTTCCTTCATGTCTCTTAGTTTATATTCCCACCCTCAGGTTCTTACACCAGTGATACAATACGTTGCCTGCTTATGTACCACTGATTTATTTCACTTATGAGTATGGACTCCAGTTTTGACCACTTGCCTACAAAGTCCCCCAAACTGTCTTTCTTTATAGCTGAATAATATTCCATTATATAAAAATGCCAGTTTTTTAATCCAGTCTTCTGTGGATGCACACTTGGGCTGCTTCCACATTTTAGCTATTACAAATTGTGCTACTATAAACATGGGTGCATATATATCAGAGTGATAGGATGTTTTCAGATCTTCTGGGAAAATACCCAGAAGGGGAATAGCTGGTTTGAATGGAACTTCTAGACCTAGCTTGCTGAGTAATCTCCAATCTGCTCTCCACAGTGGTTGCACCAGTCTGCATTCCCACCAGCAGTGTAATAGAGTCCCTATTTCTCCACAGCCTCGCCAGCATTTGTTATTGGATGATTTTTTCATACTGGCCAGTCTTACTGGGGTGAGATGAAATCTCGAAGTTGTTTTTATTTGCATTTCTCGAATGACTAAGGATGTGGAACATTTTCTCATATATTTGTTTGTCATTTGTATTTCTGTATCTGAGAAGGGTGTATTCATCTCAGCTGCCCATTTCAGGATTGGGTCTTGGAATTTGGACAAGTACATGTTTTTTAATTCTTTGTACGTTCTAGATAGCAGTCCTTTGTCTGAGGGACAGCCAGCTAGGATTTTTTCCCAATTTGTGGGTTTTCTTTTTACTTTGCTGGTGATTTCTTTAGATGTACAAAAACTTTTCAGAAGGATGAGGTCCCAATTATTGATTCTTTGAAGTGTTTCCCTTGCAGTTTCATTTTTGTTCATGAAGTCTCTGCCTACTCCTATGTCTTCAAGATTTTTACCTACTTTCTCTTCCAATAGATTTAGAGTTTCTGTTCTAATATTGAGGTCTGTGATCCATTTTGACCTGAGTTTGGAGCATGGTGATAGAATGGGGTCTATTTTCAGTTTTTGGCAAGAGGCAAGCCAGCTTTTCCAGCACCATTTATTAAACAGGCCTTCTTTTTTCCAGTGGGTTTGGTTGACCCCTTTGTCCAATATTAGGTAGCTGAGTGGGATTTTCATTATGGTTGCATCTTCCAGTCTGTTCCATTTGATCCTCAGGTCTGTTTTTTAGCCAGTACCAGGTTGATTTTATTACAGTTGCTTTGTAGTATAATTTCAGGTCAGGGATTGTGATTCCACCTGACTTGTCCTTATTGCCCAGGATTGCTTTCGCTATTCTGGGTCTCTTCTGGTTCCAGATGAATTTGAGGCATATTTTCTCTAGATCTGTGAGGTATGTTAACGGTAGTTTGATGGGAATTGCATTGAATCTGTACA
>PVLD010034336.1:0-12780 GCA_004027595.1 Dinomys branickii | reverse complement strand
TTTTTTTTTTTTTTTTTTTTTTTTTTTTTTTTTTTTTTTTTTTTTTTTTTTTTCTGTTGCTGAGAGGATAAACTGTCTGACTAAATTTGCATGTCTGTATATGGGTCCATACATCTACAATTTGAAGATATCAATGGATAAAGCAACAACTACTGTTGAGACCATATCACCTTGTCTATAGATTAGATGTGATTGTACTATTTTCTATGATAATGGGTGTCTGTTTGTCAATATGTTTTTGTACTTTTATGTTTCTAAAATAAAAAAAAAAATACTGAATTACAGACAAAGTGGTAGGAAATTAACAATGGCTGCTGTATTACATATTGATATCTTCAAAGTGGTTACTCAGGAAAAGAAATATAGACATGCAAGACTGATCAAAAAATTAATCATTAACTGTTCCTTTCAACAAAATGATAGAAGTCAGTAGTGCAGTTATGTTAGCTATCCTGCATATACATACATACATAATTATCCCTTTCTTCCTTTTCTCTTTTCCCTCATCCCAGTTGCTCTTTACTTTTGAGCAGTTTCCTTTCATTTCACAATGTCTATTATACGTCCTAATTTATATTCACTCTTTCAGGTTCTTACACTAGTGAGACAAAGCATTGCTTACACATGCAGGTCTGATTTATTTCCCTTATGAGTATAGTCTCTAGTCCTGACCATTTACCTACAAAAGCCTCCAGTTTATCTTTCTTTATAGCTGAGTAATATTCCATTATATAAAAATGCCACAATTTTTTTATCTAGTCCTCTGTGGATGGACATTTGGGTTGCCTCCACAATTTAGCTATTGCAAACTGTGCTTCTATGAACATGGGTGCACACATATCGCTGTAATATGACATTCTCAGATCTTCTGGGAAAATACCCAGAAGGAGAATAGCTGGCTTGAATGGAACCTCTAGACCTAGTTTGCTGAGGAATCTCCATACTGATTTCTACGGTGGTTTCAACAGTCTGCATTCCCACCAAGAGTGGAGAAGAGTTCCTACTTCTCCACAGCCTCACCAGCATTTGTTAGCAGTTGATTTCTTAATGATAGCCATTCTTACCGAGGTGAGATGAAATCTCAGTGTTGTTTTAATTTGTATTTCTCAAATGACTAGTAATGTTGAACACTTTCTCATGCATTTTCCATTTTTATTTCTTTATCTGAGAAGTATGTATTCATCTCAGATACACATTTTAGGATTGGGTCTTTGAATTTGGGAGGGGTTGATGTTTTTTAATTCTTTATATGTTCTAGATAGAAGACCTTTGTATGAGGGACAGCCAGCTAAAATTTTATCCCAATTAGTAGGTTTTCTTTTTACTCTGCTGGTGATTTCTTTAGATGTTCAGAAACTTTTCAGTAGGATAAGATCCCAGTTGTTGATTCTTTGAAGTATTTCACACGCGGTTTGGTTTTTGTTCATGAACTCTCTGCCTACCCCTACATCTTCAAGATTTTTACCTACTTTCTCTTCCAATAGATTTAGTGTTTCTATTTTGATATTGAGATCTGTGATCCATTTTGACTTGAGTTTGGGGCATGGTGATAGACTTGCACCTATTTTCAGTCTTTGTCAAGTGGCAAGTCAATTTTTCCAGCACCATTTATGATAGAGGCTATCGTTCTTCCAGTGAGTTTGTTTGCCCTCTTAGTCAAAGATTAGTTGGCTGAGTGTGTTTGTGGTTGAGGCTGTTTCTTCCAGTCTGTTCCATTGATCCCTGGGTCTGTTTTTAGCCAGTACCATGTTGATTTTATTACAGTAGCTGTATAGTATAATTTCAGGTCAGGGATTGTGATTCCACCTGACTTGTCTCTGTTGTCCAGGTTTGCTTTTGCTATTCTGAATCTCTTCTGGCTGCAGATGAATTTTAGGAATGTTTTCTCTAGATCTCTGAGGTATGCTAACGGTATTTTAATGGGAATTGCATTGAATCTGTACAACAATTTTGATAGTATGGCCATTTTCACAATATTGGTTCTTCCTGTCCATGAGCAAGGAATATTTTTCCATTTACTGAAATCCTCTTCGATCTCTTTTTTCAGAGTACTGTAGTTTTCATTGAATAGATCTTTTACTTCTTTTGTTAGATTGATTCCTAAGTATTTCAGTTTCTTGGATGCTATTGTGAAATGTATGTTTTCCTTAATTTCTCTCTCAGTCTGTTTGTTGTTTGTGTATAGGAATGCTATCAAATTTTGAGTGTTGACTTTGTGTCCAGCTACACTACTTAATTTGTTGATTAATTCCAGGAGTCTGCTGGTGGAAATTTTGGGGTCTTCCATGTAAAGTGTCATGTCATCTACAAATACTGATAATTTCACTTTTTCCTTTCCTATCCTTATTCCTTTTATTTCTCTCTCTTGTCTAATTGCTCTGGCTAATGCTTCCAGAACTATGTTGAATAGGAGTGGTAACAGTGGACATTCTTGTCTTTTTCCTGATTTTTCTTCTCTTCCAATCTCACAGAATCTACCTCTCTGTTACCTATCACCTCTCATTTATTTTGATCTCTCAATTATATTTTTGGTTTCTCATATAAGAGAAGCCACATGATATTTATGCTTCTGTTTCTGATTTGTTTCGCTCAGCATTATTTTCTCAAGATCCACCCATTGTCTTACCTATGACTCAAGTCTGTCTCTCTGTATGGCTGAGTCATACCCCACTCTGTATACAGAGCACCTTTCCTTAACCTGTTCATCTGCTGATGGGCATATAGGCTACTTCCGTAATTTAGTTAATGTGAGCTGTGCTATGTGTGTATCATTATAATAAGACAACTTTAACTCTTTCAGGAAGATAACCAGAAGACATATACCTGGGTCAAATGGAATTTCTATTTTGAATTTTTTGAGAAATCTCCATGCTGATTTCTATAGTGCATATATTCTTTTACATTCCCATGAATGACATAGATTTCCCCACAGCCTCACCAGCATTTGTTGTTTTTGGAATCCTTGGTGATAGCAAGGTGGAATTTTAATGTTTTCGTTTTGATTTTACTTCTCTAATGGCCAAAAATGGTATACATTTTTTTCATGCACTTCCTTTGTGAGGTGTCTATCCATTTCAATTGGCCTTTTTTTAAATTGGGCCTTTTATTTTGAAGGATCTTTAATTTTTTAGTTCTTTTATATCCCAGTATTAGTTCTCTGAGAATTACATAATAAAAAGTTTTTCCCAATGTCTAAGCTGTCTCTTCACTCTGTCGGTTATTTCCATTGCTGTGAGGAAGCTTTTTAACTTAATATAATCTCATTTGTTGAGTCCTAGTACTAATTCTTGTGCATTTGGGGCTCTCTTCAGAAGGTCTTTGCATATGCCTATGTCTTGAAAAACTTTAGCAATTTTTCCAGCAGATTGAGTGTTTCTGTTTTTATATCTAGATCTTTGATTCATTGTAATTTGATTTTAGTACAGGGTGAGAGATTGGGTCTACATACACTCTTCTGCACATGGAGACCAGTTTTCCCAGTACTATTTGTTAAAGAGGCTGTCTTTTCTCCAGGGTATATTTTTGTCCCCTCTGTCAAAAATCATATGGATAAAGGTGCAAGGGATTATTTATAGACCCTCAGTGTTGGTCTATAATACGTTCATATCCAGAGTGAACAGATCCCTAGAACGAGGTACCCACGGATGAATAGAAAAGTAAATGGAAAAAGAAATACAAGAGAGACACAATTCTGGGATGAGGGGGCCAGCAGCGTCTTGGACTGAAGCCTTGAATACCATTTTCAGTAACCTTTTATTAAGAAAGAACAAGGAGGCAGCAGTGCAAATGAGAGGGTATCAGTGGCTCAGACATATCTCAGCAAGGTATTTAGTGTTGACCTCACAGCTATCCACGAGGACACAGGTACTGCAATCTTTTCCTTTCCACCAATGCTTTTGCTAGATCTCCCCCAGAACCCAACAATCAGTGCTTGGTCAGACCTGTGGCAATACAATGAAAGAGTAAAGAATGTCCTTCTCCACACCTCAGTTCTGTTTCACTGGTCAATATGTCTGTGTTTCTGCCAGTATCATGCTGGGTTTATGGATGTGTGTGTATCTTTGTAGTGTATCTTCAAAGCCAGGACTGTAATGTTTCCTGCTTTTCTCTGTTTTGCTCAAGATTGCATTAGATACTCTGAGTCTCTTCTGGTTCCATGTAAATTTTAGTATTTTTTCTAGTACTGTGTAGAATCCTTTGGGTATTTTAATTGGAATTGCATTAAATCTATATATTAGCTTTGGCAATGTAACCATTTTGACAATATTGCTTCAGCTATCTGAGAACAGGGGATGTCTTTCCATTGTCTAATATCTTCAATTACTTTTTTCAGGGTACTATAATTTTAACTTTTTTAGATTAATTTCTATGGAATTAATTTCTATTTAAATTTTTTGAAGCCCTATAAATGAGATTGTTTTCTTGATTTCTTTTTCAGTGGGTGCATTTTCATGTATAGAAATAGTATTGATTTTTGTGTGTTGATTTTATATCCTGGCACCTTGCTGAATTTGTTTATTAGTTTAAGAGTCTTCTAGTGGTGTCTTTTGGGTCTTTTATGTAAAGGATTACATCTTCCACTAATAAGGACTCTTTGGTTTCTTCCTTTCCTACTTACTTTTATTTCTTTCTCTTACCTAATTGCTCTGACTAAAGTTTTGAATACTAAATTGAAAAGGAGTGGTGAAAGTTGACACACTTGTCTTTCCTGATTGTGGTGAAAATGTTTTTGGTTTTTCTTCATTTAATATGATCTTGCAGTGGGTTTGTTATAAATGGTTTTTATCAGTTTTTGACAAGATCCTTGTATACTTATCTTCCTCAGGGTTTTAATCATGAATGGATATTGGATTTTTTCAAAGGCTTTTTCTGCAGCTACTGAGTCGATTGTGTGGTTATATCTTTATTTATGTTTATGTGGTATATTACATTTATTGATTTATGTATGTTGCATCAGCCCAGGACTGATGCATCCCTAGGATGAAGCCAACTGGTCATGCTGTATGATCTTTAATAATTTGTTGCATTGCCCAAATTACTAACATAATGATGCATCTCAAGGTTCTAGAAAAACAATAGCAATCCAGACCCAAATCGGAAGGAGAGAAATTTTAAAGATCAGAGAAAAATTAGAATCACTGAGATTAAAGAAACAAAAGATCAATCAGTCAAAGATTTTATGTCTTTGGTATGATGAACAAGAATGTTAAACCACTAACAAAATTTACCAAAAGAAGGAAGAAATGTCTCTCATCAATGCAATTAGAAATGAAAAGGGCAAAAATCACAATTGACATTGCAGAAACTCAGAGGGTAGAAATTTCTATTCCAATAAATTGGAGACTCTAGAAGTAGATAAATTCCCAGTCACATATGAATTACCAATATTTAACCAAGAAGACATAAAATGCCTGAATAGACTAGTAATAGGCAACAAAAGAGATGCAAACAAATAGGTAAAACAAAATAAATAGAAACCCTGCAGGCTAAGAAAGCCCAGAACTTGTCTATGGCCGTACCACCCTGAATGTGCCCAATCTCGTCTGATCCTGGAAGCTAAGCAGAGTCGGGCCTGGTTAGTACTTGGATGGAAGAAAGCCCAACACCTGAAGAATTCACCTCTGAATTTTATGAGAACTCCAGGGAAGAACTAAAGCCTATACTCCTCAAACTCTTCCATGAAATTGAAAGGGAAAGAATACTGCCAAGCTATTCCTTGAACGTAGCATTAATCTGGTACCAAAATCAGACAATGACTCAAAAAAAGGAAAAAGAGAACTACGGGCTAATTTCCTTAGTGAACACAGACACAAAAGCCCTCAAAAAGAGGGATAAAGTTTAAGAGAAAGTTTGGACCAAAACTGTAAGAGGCCTTTATGTTCATTCCGCAGAGCACAGTACAGTACATAATTGGTCAAGGAAGAAAACAGAAGAGATAATGAAGTTGTCTAAATAGGGCAGTGACACTCATGCATTAGCATTTTGATAGATTTCCTTCATTGTATTCTAGGCATCAAAGGAAGGTGATACTAGATTCGGGAAGAGTTTGTGCAATCCTGGATAGATCAGTGGCAATGAGTCTTAAAAAAAGAAAATCAGTTAAAACTTTACCAGTAAATTCTATCAAACATTTAAGAGGAAAATAATTCTATGCAAACTTTTAGAGAATGGAAATAAAAAGAAAACATCTCCCAAAACATGTTATGAGACCAGTATTAACCTGATGACAAAATCTGATAAAGGCACTATAAAATGAAAAGCTTAAACCAATATTTTTCATAAACAGCGACATAAAAATCCTTAACAAATTGCTACCAAATCAAATTGTGCAATAACCAAAAAGGAAAATGTATTAGAGGTAAGTGGGACTTATCCTGAGAATACAACATTATTTGTCATTCAAAAACAAATCAATGAAATTCACTTTATTAACAAAATAAATGAGAAAAACCATACATCTCATTCAAAAGAGGCAATAGTAAAAGCAGCATTATGTTTTTAAAAACTTGCTGCATAATGAAAATTATAGGGAACTGGCCAAGCATGATAAAGAGCATCTACATAAAATATACACTTAAAGCAATATATACAGTAAAAGACTGAAGGCTTGCCCCTAAAATTAGCATTAAGGTAAGAATATATTCAGTTATGGGTGGGCATGGAGGTGTGGCTACTGAGGAGCTTTTTGGAGAGTGATTGGATCAGGAGGAATCTAACTTCATCAAGTGGACCGATCCATTGAGGAGATTATGGTTGATAGTGTTGCAGGCACGTGATAGAAACAGGAGGTGTGACCTAGTTCAGGGGTGTGATGTCAGAGACTACACCTGGCCCCCAGCTTCTTCGTTTCTGGTTCAGCTTTGCCTCCCTCACTGCTTCCTGGCTGCCGCAAGGTGAGCACTTTTCCTTCTGCCATGAGGTTCTGCCTCACCCCAGGCCTAGAAGCAACGAAACCAAGTGACCAGGGACTGAAGCTTCTGAAACTCTGACCGTAATTACCCTGTCTTCTCTTTTCCTTCAATATTTGGTCATAGTGAGGATAAAACCAGCACATATTTTCACCACTTCAAGGTAAGGGAAAAAAATACATATTGTAAATAAGTAGTTATCATTTGTACATAACAAATATACAGGCACTAAGATATACATTAATAGGTGAATTTAGCAGTTGTGGGAAAGACAGTCACTAGAAAGCTGATTGTTTTCCTACATAATATCCATGAAAATGGGAAAATTCATTTTACAACTCTTTTATTACACTGGCATACAAACATATAAAACAATCAGAGATAAATGTGATAAACTACATATGAATTCCTACACTAAATATTTGGAAACACTGCTGAGAGAAGTCACAGATTTAAATTAAAGGAAAGAATTATTATATTCATTCTTGAAAAACTCAAACTTACTAAGATGTCAAGTCTTCCTGTTTTAATGTACAGATTTGATACAATGAAAATAAAAATCTCAGCAGAATTTTTGGTTTGTAAAGATTGTCTCTGGGGAGAAGAGGGAGAGAAGGAAAGGAAAAGGCAAAAGAGAGAATGGAAGAAAAAATGGAAAGAAAGCTGTGTAAAGAGGAGGGCGAGTAGGTTTGGAGGGAGGGGAGGGGAACGGGAAGAAAGGACAACTGAGATATGTTACATAGAGGTACAAATTCCCTATGATGAATGTGATTAATACATATAACAAATATGGACAAAAAACAATAAAGTTTTTTAAAGATTGTGAATATTTACATATAAATTTCAAAGTTTATGTATAATTCAAAGACCCTACAACAACCAAAATAATTTTGGAAATAAAATGCTCAAAGTTTAGTCTTCCATAATCTGTTTTCCAGTTAACAAAGAAAATTTCTTTTTAGAGTCTCTACAGACAACACTATACTACCTCTAAAACTTCCCCAGATATTTCACTCACCCTCTCTCTTATGTGTACTCAGCTTTCTTAATGCCTTAAGCCTTTTTCTTCCAGAATTTGTGATACTTTCTTTTGAGTTTCTTTTCTTCGTTTTATTTTTAATTAGCACATAATAATTATACAAATTTATGGGGTACAATATGATGCTTCAAACTGTGGCTAATTAGTATATTCTTAGTATGTTCATCTTCTCAAACTTATTACTTTGGAGTGAAATATTCTCTTCTAACCACTTTGAAATATACATTATTGTTAATTATAGTACCAGCATTGTAAATAGAACACCAGCCTGTGTTCCTGTTTTCTGTCACTTTGTACCCACTGACCGCCCTCTCTTCCCCCATATATTTTTCAGCTTCTGAAAACCACTATTCTACCCTCTTTTAGATCAATTTATTTAGTCTTTGTGCGAATGAGAACATGAGTGTTTTCTTAATCTCCACCATTCATTCTGGAAGTAGAAGGCCAGATGACCTTAGTATTTATACATGTATGACTTTTAGTATCTGATATTTAGTTTCATGGATCATCTTGGGTCCTTCAAGGAAAAAAATAAGTATAATTCTTGATAGAAGAGAGGGAGTGAAAAATTAGTATAAAAATCCAGCTGTAGCCTGAGATATAGCTCTGTGGCACAGCGCCTGCCTGACAAGCACAAGGTTGTAAGTTTGATTCCCAGTATGAAAAAAAAAAAATCCAACTCTAAAAGAATTTTAAATTATAACTTTTTGTTAACATTAATTGACAAAACCGTAGTACTGAGTATTGCCCAAGAAAATAATGGGTCTGAGAAGAGATAAGGTTGTACAAAGGATACAGGCTAGTACTAGCATTTAACATGTATTTAAAAAACAGAAGACACATTGTATAGCCTTAAGTTGGTAGCATCAATAAAGGAGCAGATTAATGCAGTTATTTGTATTCAATATCATATGTTAATATACATAATGGATGCAGGGAGTGTGGTGTTATGAACAAAGAGAAAATATGATTCAACTTAATATTTATTGAGCATTTATTATCACCCTGATCCCCTGAGAGACATCAGAAATAAAAGAGTGAATGAAATAGAAGATGCCAAAGACTAGAAGTTACCCAGATGAACACAGAAAATGTTTCATGAAGAAAGAACGTCTTTGGAAGTCCAAAGGTTAAAGCTTTAAAAATGCATTTGCAAATGTGCATAGGAACATGCTACTTCCCTCTCCCTGCATTCCCTGTATGGACACAAGGCCTACAGAATTATGCTTTCTTACCTAGAGGATAGGCATTTTCTCTCTCTCTCTCTCTCTCTCTCTCTCTCTCTCTCTCTCTCTCTCTCTCTCTCTTTCTTTCCTTTTCTTTCTTTCCTTATTTATTTATTTTAGGCGATTCTTCTGATTTGCCAGATTCTGTTAAGACAACAATATATTCAGTACCTTATTTATTCATGTTTAGATCATGAACTTGGTGCCCTTTCAAAAATTTTTATCAAGTAAGGGTTAATGTTACAAGTTCTGAAGAGAAAGATTGAGGTTTTAATGAAAGTTTTAAAAATTAGTTTTGTGACTCTTCTCTTGTGGAATTAATATCCACTTCTAAAGAATTTACAGCGTGCAATTCCTCCTTTTAGCAAGCAAGGAAATAAAGCATTTTTAATCCCCAGAAGAAAGTGCTGAAAATAGCTTTTGTGAGGGGTACCAAGAATTGAACTCAGGATCTTATGCTTGCCAGACAGGTGCTATGCCACTGAGCTATATCTCAGGCCCTTGAAAATAGCTTTTATACAGTCAATAGTGCAACTGGAAAAGTCTTAATTCTTGTCATTTTGATTGGACAAATATTTGTCATAAAGTAAAGTAGTTTACTACTTTTTCCCTTCAGAATTTTAAATATATACAAAGCACACACCCTGCCTCTACTGGCAGAGAAAATCCCTGAGGAGGGTGAAGGGAGGTGAGTGTGTTGAGGGGAGGGAAGGATGCACACAGGAGGGTCACCTCTTCCTAAACTTCCATCAAGCCTCATGGCACTGGCATAAAAACAGATACACTGAGCAAATGGAACCGGACAGGGAGGCCAAAAATAACCCATGTACTTATGGTCTACTGATATTTTGATAAATGTCCCAACTAAAAACTGGGAAAGGGGCAATCTCTGCAACAAATGTGTCTGGGAAAACATATATATGCAAAAAAATAAAACTAGACTCTTATCTTACACCATGTACAAAAATCAATTCAAATTGATAAAATACTTGAGACCTGAATCATTAATTCTGCCTCGAAAACAAAGAGGAAAGCTTTTAACATCGATTTGTGCAATGAAATCACAAATAGGGCCCCAAAGGCATAGTAAACACACACCAATACAGACTGATGCATCAAACTGAAAAGCTTCTATACCATGAAGGGGGTAACAGAGTGAAGAGACAATGTGTGAATTAGGAGAACATATTTGCAAGCTATAGAAAGAACAACTTCAGAGTAAAAAAACAAGTCTTATTAAAAATAGACAAAGGAACTGAACAGACATTTGTCCAAAGAGGTGTGACAGGCCAGCAGACACATGAAAAACCTGCTTGTCTCTTATTGTTAGGGAAATAGGATTTAAAACCGCAGTGAGAAGGTTAGCATGGCTATTATCAAAAAAGGGAAATTGTAGCAAAATGGGAGAGGATGTGGAGAAAAGGGGGCCTTGTACATGTTGGTAATAAGGAAAATTAGTGAAGCCGTTTTGGAAAATAGTAGGAAGCTAACTCAACAAACTATAAATAACATTATCATATGATCCAGCAGACTTACTTCTGAGTATGTAGCCAACAGGTATGCCCAAAAAATACCTACATTCCATGTTCGTTTCAATATTACTCACAATGGTGAAGATATGGAAGTAACTTAAGTGTCCAACAATGAATGAACGGGTAAAGATGAGAGATATAGATACAGTCCTCTTTTTTTGTCGTCTTGAGACAGGGTCTTGCCATGCAGTTCAGGCTGCCCTTGAGCTCACTTTGTAGCCCAGGCTGGCCTCGAACTTGGAGCAATCCTCCTGCCTCAGGCTCCCGAGTGCTGGAATTACAGACATAGGGAGCCATGCCCAGCTAATAGTTTTAAAAACTAAGAAAATTCCATTATATGAGACAGTATGAATGGAACTAGAGGGCATTATTCTAAATGACGTATAAACCGATCACAGACAAATGATATATGAGCTCAGGTACCTGGGGAATCTAAAATGAAGATCCCATAAAAACACTAGAATAGTGAAGAAAAGATAGGGAAAGGAAATATGTTGATCAAAGGAAGCAAAGTTTCAGTTGGAATGAAGAAATATGTTTTAGTGATCTATTGTACTACCCGGTGACCAGTTAATAATAATATTATACATTTCAAAATAATTAAAATATATGTTTAGTGTTAGCACCACTCCAAACTATTACATGGTGAGGTGATGGATATGTTAACTAACTTGACTGACTCTTTCTATGTTGTATACACAGATCTAAATGCCATATTGTTACTTGACAGATATATATAATTTTTATTTGGCAATGAAAAACAAATTTTAAAATGAGACCAAAAGTTGGGTATTCCTATTCCTCAGGTTCAGTCTGACACCCCTTTCAGATCACAGAGGGCCACCTGGGGTGGTGATGAGTCGCAGCAAGCCTGAGAGCATAAAAGAAGAAAATTAGAAAATCTTCACAGAGATCCAAGGGGAAAGCAAGGAAAGTATAGGGCATCTTGAGCCCCAATTTTTACAATAGCCCAATCCTCAGAGGAAAGGAAGAGACGCGCTCCCGACAACAAAGCCATAAAAGAGAGGTGCGTGCGGTAGAACAGAAGCAGCTGCAGAAGGCAGGTCTGGTCTGGACGCCCTTCTCTTGCACCACTGAGTAAAGAGTAACCCAGAGGCCAGAGATGGCAGGGAGGAAGTGGCTTCCTTTCCAAGTCCCTGGTCTCTGCCCTGGTCACCCTGCCTCTGGGTTGCCCTTCGGCTCTCTGTCTGCTTCGTAGTTTGATCCTTCCTAGTCTCACCTCCTTCTCCCTCAAAAATCCTGACTTGTGAGATCTGGTGAAAAACTGAGAAAAGTCCTCCCCACATGTTAGAAAGGGTAGAAATAACTACCGGAGAAAGTAGAGCAAACCCCTGTTTCATGGAACCCGACATACTTACTGGCTCTCTGTAAATACGAAAGGGGTGGAGAAAACAGGAACTTCTTCCACTTAAATCACAGACCCAAGACTCCTAGACAGGTACGGACTTCACCAATGCCATACATTTTTTCTTAAAAGTCAGGCACTAGAAATAAACACTAAATCACCTAAACTAAATAAAGACTGATTTTTAGAAAATCCTTAGCCAACACTATACCTCTTTGTAGAGCTCTAGAGGCATTGTATTTAAAGTTTACATCTAGACAAGGATGCTATTGCCATTTTGTTTGTACTGTTTTGAAAATTCCAAACAATTTAACATGAAAAACAAAAATAACAGCTTACTAGTTTTGGAAGGTAGTGCTATAAAATAGTTGTATGGGGAAATATACACACACACACACACACACACACACACACACATATATTACTAATATATAGTAATATATATTGCTAATATGTATTACTAATAATATACTATATATTACTATATAATAGATAGAATATATATATTACTAGTCATAGTATATAATTTAGACAGTGAATCACACTGTTCAAAATTTTGGAGCAAGGCCGGGATCCCGCTCAGAACACCACCCCCGCAGCCAGCGCTGCGCGAACTGGAGCAACAGCGACCAGCTGGCGGGATTTCTGAGTCGGGGAAAATCTCCATCCAGGGAAAAACATCTGAACGGCACTCCTGTCTGCACGATCA
>PVLD010034335.1:0-12780 GCA_004027595.1 Dinomys branickii | reverse complement strand
TTTTTTTTTTTTTTTTTTTTTTTTTTTTTTTTTTTTTTTTTTTGAGACAGGGTCTCGCTGTGCAGTTCAGGCTGGCCTTGAGCTCACTTTGTAGCCCAGGCTGGTCTTGAACTCACAACGATCCTCCTGCCCCAGCCTCCCAAGTGCTGGGATTACAGGCATGCGCCACCATGCCCAGCAGCATGGAATCTTTGATCCTCTGATTCTATTTCCAGAAATTCTAGGAATGTAAGAATATCCTTGTCATTCAGGCTTTAGCTAAAATGTTGCTTCTTCAGAAGGACTTCCCCGAGACATGCAACTAAGACAATCACCCATCTAGCTGTCACATCACTGTCTGCACAACACCGATGTTTTTCCTATTCATTCTTTCACTACCTGTCTCTCATTGCTACCTTCCTGCTACACATTAAGATGCTGGCTCCTAAAGCCGGAAGTGGTGGTGCACTTGGGAGGTTGAGGCAGGAGGATCTTTCCGAGTTTGAGACCAACCTAGGCTACAAAGTAAGCTCAAGGCCAGCCTGAACTGCATAGCGAGACCCTATCCCCACTCCACCAAAAAAAGATGTTGGCCGTGTAAGAACAGAGATGTGGTCTGTCTTTTATAATGTTCATCCTATGTACTGGACACTAGCCAGAGAGATTATATGAATTGTCTCATTTAATCCTCACAGCCACAAGAAGTTTCTATCATCATTCCATTTTAGAAATGGGCAAACTGAGGCATAGATAATCTGTCTGGGAGCCAGTAAATGGTAGTTGGGAACTGAACACTCGTATGTATGACTACAAAGTCAATGCTCCTAACTACTTCTCTTGAAATGAATTAGAAGTTTATGCACACTTTTTGTTTGTTTTACAACAGGGTCTTGCTATATATAGTCTAGGCTGACCTTGAACTTGCCCATTGCCCAGGCTGGCGTTGAATCTGTGATCCTCAGCTTCTGAGTGCTGGGATTATCGGGCTATACCACCATGCCCAGCTCCTAAATGTGCACACCTTTCGACCAAGCAATTCTACTTGTGGAAATTTATCACATGGAGATAATCAGACAAGAATACATAAACAGTTTACTCACTGCATATTGCTTATAATGGTAAACAATGGCAATATGTTTGGGCAAGTCAGCAGTCAGCCACAAGACTTCAGTATACTTTTCGGTAAAACAGGGGCCTCCGTCTCCGAGACAAAGCATTTACCGAGACAGTGCACAGCCTGGCTCACAGTCCATGTTTGCTGCTACTTGCTATGTGTATTTATGTTTCTAAAAGGGTGTGTAATAGACCAGAGTGCTCATGTGTCCTCTGGACAGTGGGTTACAGGGAGTTCCCACCCTGACAGTGGGTGCGCTCCATCCTGCCCTAACTTTTTTGTTTTGTTTTGGAGGGATATTTTTTCCTTTTGAAAATGTGGCAGCACATATACTAAAAATGCATTATTAATGCTATAATGATCAAAAATAAAGGTACTATTCTTTTGCAAATAAAGGATGAACAACCCTTACCAGAAAAAGTTATTAGTAGGGGTAAGTGGCTCATGCTTATAATCATAGCCACTTGGGGGACTAAGGCAGGAGATCACAAGTTCAAGCCCAATCTGGGCAATTTAAGAAGACCCTGTTTCAGAAAAGAAAGTATGAAGGGCTAGGGGTGTAGCTCACTGGCTGGGTACTTGCCTAGCACGTGTGAGGACCTGAATTTGATCCCTGGTATCACCAAAAAAAAAAAAAAAAAGGAGGGTGCATAAACATAAAATTAAAGGAATTCTAACAGAAGAAAAAATTTAATTAGTGGAACAGTACTGGATGGGAACTAGTTTAGTATATCTCTCAAAATAAAAATGTTCCTCCCCTTTTGTTCTATGTAAGAATAAGATCTATAACATGCTTATAGGTTCTATCTCATTGTAAGGGCTTACGGCCACAGTCAAGATTCTTTTTTTTCTGGTTTTATTTTGTTTTTGGTTTTTAGACAAGGTCTCACCGTGTAGTTGAGGCTGGCCTTGAACCCACTATGTAGCTCAAGCTGGTTCTTAACTCACAACAATCCTCCTGTCTCAGCCTCTTGAGCCCTAAGATTACAGGTGTGTGCCACCATACCTGACATGAAGATTCTTAATAAAAATATAGACTTATGAAATGTAAGATGTTAAATAAATAAATGTATATATAAAAGAAAACTTTTTATAACCATACCTACCTTCTAAGGAGAAACACTCTCATCAAATGTACTGCCCTTTTGACTGCTGATTGCTTTTTTTTTGTTTGACTATGTAAAAAACAACAGAAATAAAAGCTAGGAGTTACTAAGTAGCTCTGTACAACATAGAAAGAACTGGAATTCCAGGCAAAATCTAGCAGTTATAAAAGAAGACCAAGGAGCCACACAGATAGCAGAAGTCTGGATTTTCTGCTCTATGACACTTCTGAGACCTCTAAATTATCAGCAAAGCCAGGAACACTTACAAATGCTTTTTGTGAGTTTATTCTTCATTTGTGATGACAAGAAGGGCTAGAGGTGTAGCTAGCTGTAGTATACACACAGCAGTAGCAGCAAACATGGACTCTGAGCCAGGCTGTGCACCAAGTTAAGGACCAAGTTTCAATTCTGAGCTGACAAATTAAGAAACAAAAGCACATGCCTATAATCCCAGCACTCAAGTGGCTGAGGCAGGAGGATGGCGCATTTGAAGGTGGCCTGGACTACATAGTGAGAATCTGTCCTGTCCAAAACAAAAAAGAAGCAAAGTAGGAAGAAGGGAGGGAGGGAGAAAGGAAGGAAGGAGGGAAGCTGGGAAAGAGGGATAGAAGGAGGGAGGGAAGAAGCAGAAGAAATGCTGGGGACGGTAGCTTGCCTAGAGGATGGGAGGAGGGAGGGAGGAAGGAGGGAAGGAGGGAAGCGGCTTCACCAAAAAAAAAGGAGGCAGAGGCAACTCAGAGGAGCATATGCTAAACAATGTAGAGACTCAGGGAAACTGTGGATTGCTACAGAGCATAAAACAACTGGTGGAACTGATATGATGTTGCTCTTGTGCTCAGACATCAGGATCATAATATACTTTATCAAATGAATTCAAGAATCAAATTTTGCACAAGTGAGTACAAAACTATGTTGACTAGATGACTGCACACCCTGGATACTCTTCATAATTTGTGTTGTGACACCTACTCACTTCAGGCTCCATCCGTTTGAGAATGTGATGGAAGCTAGGCTCTTTCTCTACAGAAAATGCCTATCTTCACATATTCTTTCGGAGGATGATGGGACTTTCAATGGCTATCTCTGGATTCAGTATGGTCCACAGACCAAGTTCAAGAACTCTTGCTCTAGGAAACTGTAATGGTGATGATGGACACTGCTTGTTGGTGGTAATGGATATTTAATGGGAGTTGATATAAAAGACATCAGAATACTGCCAACATTCATTCATTTTTAAACATTTGTTGGGGACCTAGTATACAAGATCCTGAAGGTGCAAGATAAATGCAAGGTGATCCCTGCACAAATAGTTACCAGTCACTTGAAGGAAGCAAAAAAGAAAACACCACTATCATTATGGTAGGACACAGCCCACTGTGCTTATCAAACTAGCCTCCTCCAGCATCTGCCATTCTGGTTCCAGGACTTAGCAGGTACAAATGGAGCAGGAGAGGGAAGTGACTGACACGAATACTGAGTATAGGGAGAGAGGAAGGCAGCGTGGGGCCCGGACACCGGGGAGACCGTTAAGCACCCGCCTGCCCCTCCTGTGGACTTTTGCTTTCCCTATATTCTTACATTACGAAAAAAACTCAAAACAAAAAGAATTAAAAATCTCTTTTCATGAATAAAGAGTAACCACAAATTTTCTTTTAAATGCCACTTTACGAACAAGGAACTTACTGACTTCATTTAATCCTCAGAACCACTTTATGAGCTTGTACCACTATCCCCACTTTACAAATGAACACAGTGAGGCTCAGAAAGGTTCACTTACCCAAGGTTACAAATCCCTCAAGGCACAGAAATCAGTACAGCTATCCAAAAAGGCAACATTTTAAACTTACATATGTTTGCAAATATTTTATTTAGAGTCTGGGAGGTGACCAAAATTACAAAAAAAAAAAATTTTAAGTGAAGAAAAAAGTGGCTTCCAGAAGTCCTGGACAAGCCAAGTGGGGAGTTTTGTTTCCTTTTTTGTTTTCACTTTTTTCTTAATATCTTTTTATTCCATCTGAATGTTATTTTTGTGTACATGTGTTACTTTTTTAATTTTTGTAAATTATGAAATGAGAGGATGTTGGCAGAACTTTGCTACCACTAACTACAATAAACAGTGATATAAATAACACAAATATAAATTTGAAAATGAAAATTTAGCCTTACAATGTCTACAAAGATACTCTACTCTGAATATATCTTATCAAAGATTTCTTTTTAATAATAATACCCAGTACTGTAGCGACACAGGAAAATGTAGGTGACAAGAGAAAAATGGTAAAACGTGTTTGTGTATGTGTGTGTGTGTGTGTGTGTGTGTGTGTGTTACTAGGGACTGAACACAGGACCTCATATATACTAGGCAAGTGCTCTATCACTAAGCAAACATTTCCAGCCCTTTTTAAAATTTTATTTTAAAGCAGGTATGGCTTTAATTCCAGCCACTTGGGAGGCTGAGGCAATAAGATCCTAACTTCAAGGTCAGCCTGGTTACACAAAGCAAGAGCCTGTCTCAAAAATATGCTGGGTGTGGGGGGACCAGCAGAGGTAGCTGGGGATATAGCTCAATGGTAGAGCACTCTCCTAAATGCATAAGACCCTGGGTCCAATCTCCTGTACTATAAAAAAGCTTATTAATTTTAAAAAGTACACACGCCCTTTGACTCAGTTATTTTACTTTCAAGACTTTATTCTAAGGAAATCACTATGCAGATGGGTGCAAAAAAACTTCTTGAAACTGTTCATTTTAGCACTGTTTAGAATAATGAGAAACTGAAAATTATCCCCAAAGTCCACAATCATGGAATGCCTAAATAAACTGTGGTATATGTATAGAATGGGCTATTCTGCAGTCACAGTAAGTGACACTACATAGAATATTTGACATGAAAAGACTGCATTTTAATAGTAAGGTGTATGAATAGTATGGACTCATGATTATTTTGCATGAAAAAAGAATGGAAGAAATAGTGGTATGGCAAGGTGATGACAACGTAATTTTTAATCTTATTATAATTTTTCCGAGCATTATTTTTATAATAAAAGATAAGTATTAGTTTTACAAGAAGAAAAAATATAAAGTTATTTTTAATTTGCTTTAGACAATACATACCAAGAACTACAAATATGGACACATTCTGCCTTATAAATGAGAGAGACATTTATAGCAGAATGACTTATAGAAAAAACAGAAACAAAACATCAAGCACATTGTCTGGCCATTAAAAAGTTAAGAGAAACATGAGCTTCACTGCTGCCAGAACCCTGCCCCATCAGCCACATCCCCAGTCCCTGGTCCAGAAGTAATGATGGCTGGCACTAGAAGGGGCACAGGAAACGCAAGCCGGACAAAGACCTCAGTAGAGAGCAGGCTGAGAAGCCCGCGACGCAGAGCCTAACACCTGGAGGTCTGCTCAGGCACCTGAGCTATCCAGTCTCTGTGACAATGGGAATGACCAAGGCAAGCAAGAGGACAGGGGAAGGACAATAGGAGGACAAAGTAGGTCCTGGAAAAAGAAAATGAAAATAAGAAGAAACATTAGGAGTTTTAGAAAAGGAACACAGAAATGACACAGAGTGGGGCAGGATTCTGACAACAACACTCCAGCAGGCTCTGAGCTCCTGAATCAGGAGAGTTCTCCCTCTAGAAGCTTTTCTTCTCAGTTCCCACGGCTGACTGCATCGATCCCGGCAGCTCAATGACCACTATGTACCCAGTGGATTTCAGCCATTAAATAAAAAAGATCAGGAAGAAGGCTACCAGTCTGTAAAAGAACTAAAGGTAACTTTGAGCTCAATGTAGACCAATACCATGATTTACAACAGATTCCATTTAGTATCAAATAGTTGTAATGAGGCTGTTGTGTCCAAGGTGAAAATTCATAGCCAGGAAAAAAATCCCAAGGCCAAGGCAGAGCAGACTTTAAAAGAGAGCTGACTGGCAAAAGATCAAAGAAATCGTCCCCTCCCTGTGAGGGAGGACAAAAGCTGCTGGCCCAGAGATAAGAAGGCTTCAAAGATACTTTTGTCAATGTCTTAAAAGTCCTAAAGAGGAAACCAGAAAGAAAGAAGAGACACGAAGATAAATTTAACTGCATGGATTAGAAATAGCAGGGCAACCTGTTCACTGCAGATACAGAGGCTAGAAGAAGCTGCCAGAATGCTCATTAACAGTCAGTGTGAGCTCCAAGAGGAAAATGAGACGAGACAGTGACTCTGGGACTGCCGCACCCGTGCACCTCCTGAGTGGAAAGCCCGGTAAGGTTAGAGCCAGAAGACTTCAGTGTGGACTCATTCACGGCAGGGATTCGAAGATGAGAAGAGAAGAGGGATAAAGTTACATCTGAATTATACCTACACTTCTTATGCACCCAGATATAAACTCCGAATTTACAAATATCAGCTAGATAATCCCACTTCCACCAACTCAACTTTCACAGAAGACTGACCTTCTCAGTACCGTTCAGCATCCATTAGTTTCTGGCCACCTCCCAAGATATCCACATGAGTGGCTAAGAGTTGACTGGATTTCTAACAACCCTCTGGGAGGCAGAGACACCATCATCTGAAGTTGAAGACTAGAAGGTACATTTAACGAAGCAAAGGACAAATAATAAAAGTAATTAAAGAAATAAAGCCTGCAAGCTGTTGGATCCAGCAATCAGGACATGCTCACAGCACTGCCTGGTTTATGACTGAGCAGCTCAAAGGGTCTTGAGGAGGAAATCATACTATGTGGGAACTGCAAGAGGCCTGGATGGAAGTGCGTGCTCAGACCTCCTCTCCCCATCTCCTGTGACTCTAATACAGAGCGGCTCCACGGCAAGTAACTCCAGATGGCATTACAAGCACCGGTAGAGTCTTGATAAAGAAATCAGGGCTTCTATCCCTTCATCACCAGAGAGAACACATTTGGAGTTTTCTCTGTCTTGCAATGCTACAGGTTGAATCAGGGTCTGTGCGTGCTTACCAAGTGCTGTACCACTGCACCACACCACATCCCACATCCAGCCCCGCAGCTCTGTAGTTTTAACAAAAGATTAAGAGTCCCAAAAGACTGACAATTCTGCCTATGAAGCTGAATTTGAAACTAACTATATTTCACTATTTGATACACATTTTTTTTAAAAATCCCTAAAATGGAAATGCTTTTCAAAGGATGTCACATATTTATAAACTGTTTTCTCAAGTTTGTTAAACTTGTTTTTAATTGTTCCGGGGGAACAATTAATCACAGCATTGTAGAGACTAAATATATATTAGAGACTATAGATTGAACTTGTCTTAAATAACATTAAACCCACAAAGTTGTGGGTTTTTTAAGACAGGGTCTTGCTTTGAACTATGTTGCCCAGGCTGGCCTAAAACTTTCAGTCCTCTTGCTTCAGTGTCCTGAGTCCCACAGTTTTTATGCAATTGTTTGTTTTAAAAATGAGCCATGTGTGGTGGCACGTGCCTATAATCCCAGTACTCAGGAGGCTGAGGCAGGAGAGTTGCCACAAGTTTGAGGTAACCTGGGTTACACAGTCAGTTCAAGTTTAAGATTAGATTACATGTAGCTTATTTTTATACTTATCTAAACTTTCATGTTTTTTCACTACTTAAGAACCTTCAGTACCAGCACCACCACCACAAAAATAAGCTTGATTATGAATAATGCATAAATTCTCAGTACAGCATTGAAGGAATTTCAGTTTGGTGTTGATCTACCTGTCATGGGCAGAACTGTATTTCCCCTGAATCCATATTGTACAGTCCTGCCCCCAGTACCTCAGAATGGGACTGCAATTAGAGATGAGCCCTTTGAGGCCCAGGGTTCAACCCATAACCCACCCTCCACACACACACACACACACACACACACGCGCGCGCGCGCGCGCGCACGCATGCACACAGACACAAGGTCATATGAATGGTTCCTAATAAAAAGAAGAGACCAGGCCAGATGTGGTGGTGCACACCCATAATTCCAGCACTTAGGAGGCTGAGGCAACAGGATCGCTGGGCTACATGAGCAAGTTCAAGGCCACCCTGAACTACATAGTGAAACCCTATCTTTAAAAAAAGCCGAGGATAGGACCAGAGTGCCCACGTGGTGAAGACTGAGCTGGCAGCCACCTGCGGTTTAGCAGAGAGGCCTCAGAGGAGTCAAAGCTGCCGATCCTTTAATTGTGGCCTTCCAGCCTCCAGAACAGTGAGGAAGTAACACTGCCGCCCGGCTGCGGTGCTGTATGACTACAGCTGCTGCGCACCAGAGCACCACCACCACGGTTCTCAACCCTCTGAACACCTGGGCTCTATTCTGGAGATCACCAATTAGTCCCACACCGTCACTGACACTGCTTCCATGGCTTTCCATGTATTAGTTCTGCATAAAAGAGTCTTGGCTTATGTGCCTAGAAAATTCCTCAGTCCTTTGGAATCCAGGTCAAGAACCAGTTCTCCCTATCCCAGACTGAGAGGCCACTTCATTATTTGTGCCTGTGGCAAATACGGTAGATTGGATCTTTACTCGAGATGCCCATTCCAGCGATTTCCTACCCTAAGACACGATTGAAAGCACTTTACTAGACTCCTCCTCAATTGTCAAAGTTAAATCTCTCCATCTCACTAAAACAGAGAAATTACTGTCTTACATTTCACACCATAAATAGCTCCTAGTAAACTTAAACACAAAAATATGAATCGGAATCCATGTAAGTACTAGAAAAACAGTACATTCATCTTTTTTTTTTCTTTAAGAAAGGGTTTTGCCCAGGCTGGCCTCGAAGTCCACATCCTCCTACCTCCTTTTTGGAGGCGCTGGATCTAGAGTGTGTCATGCTGGGACTGATGTGTGGTGCAATGCTAGGATTAAGGGTGCCCCACCCTCAGTGTGAGCGCTACCCACCCAAGGGCCAGTAACCTGGTCACAATATAAGGGACAGAAAGACAGCTGCTATTGTCACTGCTTGATACATTCTACTTCACTGCTTTGCTCTTCTGCCTGCCATGAACTGCTTCACTTCTGCAATGCCGCTCTGCCAGGCCACCCTGCCTTGGAGCTAGGCACCTATGAACTGAAACCTCTACAAACTGCGAGCTGCAATAAACCTTTCCTCCATTAACTTTGAGTGTTGAATATTTTGTCTCAGCAACAAGAAAAGTAACTGAGACATAGGGAAATACAACAGACCCAGAGTAGACAAAGCAATTCTGACCAAAATGAACAAAGCTGGAGGTATCCCAACACCCAATCTCAAGTTACACTAGAAAGCCATAGGCAAAAACAGCATGGTACTAGCACAAAAATAGACATGTAAACCAACAGGCTAGAATAGAAGGCACAGAGGCAAACCTACCCAACTACAGCCATCTGACTCTTGATAAAGGAGCCAAAAACATACACTGGAGAAAAGAGAGCCTCTTTTAACAAATGTTGCTGGGAAAACTGGATATCCATATGTAGAAGACTGAAACTAGATCCTTCTCACCCTGACAAAAATCAATTCAAAATGGATCAAAGAAAAAACCAACAAAAATATATCAAAGACCTAGGTTTGGCCAGGCAAGCACATGGAAGGCCAAGGCAGGAGAACTGTCATGAGTTCAATGCCAGCCTGGACTACATAGCAAGACCCTGTCTCAAAAACAAAATAAAAAAGACCTACGTATAAGACCTAAAACTCTGGGGCTGGGGCTATAGTTCAGTGGAATAAGTGCCTGACTAGCAAGCACAAGGTCCTGAGTTTGATCCCCAGTACCGCCAAAAAAAAAAAAAAGACCTGAAACTCTGAAACAGCTAGAAGAAAACACTGGGGAAACAGTTGAAGCCATAAGCACTGGTAAAGACTTGCTGAACAGGACCTCAGTTGTAAGGAAATAGTAGCAAGAATCAACAAGTGGACTGAGAAATCAAATAATAACTAATGAGGCCATGCAGGAAAAGGAACTCTTCTATATTGTTGGTGAGAATGTAAACTAGCACAACCACTATGGAAATCAGTATGGCAATTCCTCATAAAACTAAAACTAGAAATCCCATTTGACCTAGCTATTCCTCTTCTAGGTATCTCCCCAAAAGAGTTAAAAGACATTCTATTACAGGGCTGGGGCTATAGCTCAGTGGAAAAAGTGCCTGCCTGGCAAGCACAAGGTCCTGAGTTCGGTCCCTAGTACTGAAAAAAAAAAATCTGTTACAGTGATAAATCCGTACCCATGTTTATAGCAGCCCAAGTTATAATAGCTAAATCTTAGAAGCAGCCTACATGGCCACCAACAGATGAACGGATAAAGAAAATGTGGAATTTGTACACAATAGAGTGCTGTTGCAGAATTCACAAATCCAGACAGACAGAATATATTTGGTTTTAGGTGAACACTGACTCTGTGGACTCATGTCCAAAAGGGCTGACCCCAAACAAAGGAAGAGCTCCTGTTTTATACATGTTGCTATGGTTTTCAGCACAGAACTTGTAGGCAGGCAAGCAAACAGGTTGATTGAAGCAGATACTTTTGCAATTTAGTCTATCTCGGGTGCTTGCTTTGGGAAAACAGGATGCTATAAGAACAGGTGGTAATAAAACCTTACAGGGCCAGGAGTGGTGGCACACACCTGTAATCCCAGCACTTGGGAGGCTGAGACAGGAGTATCATTGTGAGTTCGAGAACAGCCTGGGCTACAAAGTAAGCTCAAGGCCAGCCTGAACTGCACAGTGAGACTCTGTCTCAAAAAGACAAAAAGAAAAAAACCTTAGAGGGGCAAAAGTCACTATTTTTATCTGTATTAGAACAAAGAACAACAGCTGAGGGGAGAGGGAAATTTGAGGAAACTTGACTTTTTCTTTTAAGTCCTGCTTCAGCACTTCTCTGCCATAAAGAAGGACAAACTTGAAGCATTTGTAGGTAAATGGATATGGTAGATTAACTAATGGTCAACTTGTAACACCCAGCTAAACTGAGTCAGCGTGGTGCTGGATGTGGAAGGCCCGCCTGAGGACTGTTGCCAATAGCATAAAAGAGCTGAAGGGAAGATGGCGTGCTGTTGATTCTCCTGGAGAAGGTTTTCCTGATATGAACTAAGTTGTTCTCATCATCAAAGGAGCCTGGATCTTCGCTGCTGCTGAGGATGGCTATGATTCTCTCAGGGGAACTATAGTCCTTACCTTGAGTATCACTTCCTGGCTCCAGTGCAGCTCCTTCAGCCTGCTAGGACACAGCCTTCACCCTGCTGGCGCAGACTTCCTAGCTTACACCACTTACCTTTGGGCCTTCCCAGTGCAGACCCTTGATACAGACTGGCATGAGACATTGTTATGGGCTCTAGGCCTCAGTGGGACTTGGAAGACATTGCATGGTTTCTAGGTCTTCCGCTGAACTCATGCAGGACATTGCTGTGGGATCCAGGCCTTCAACTGTATTCTTTGTGTCTCTAGTGTGGGGACAGATCTCCTGCACTCTTCTGCATTTAACTTTTTGGGTGGCTATTATAAAATAATCCTACAAATTATGTGTCCTATATTAAATCTAGTTGCTTTCAAAACTCTACAACAATGGATATACCTCAAGACCTTAATGCTAAGTGAAATAAATTAGACACAAAGTTTAAATATTGCATGGTTTCCCTCTCTCTCTCTTTTCTTTTGGGGCCAGGTCTCGCTGTGTAGTTCAGGCTGGTCTTCAACTCACTATGTAGCCCAGGCTGGCCTCAAACTTGCAACAATCCTCCTGCCTCAACCTCCCAAATGCTGGAATTACAGGCATGCACCACTATGCCCAGGGGCATTGTTTCTGTTATATGAGAAACCCAAGGTAAAAATGAAAAACAAAACAAAAGAGGAAGTGGGGAGAGATTTTCAAATGAGAAGGGGAATAAGAGATACAGGGAGGTGAAAGGGAAGAGGGGGAAAAGGATTTTTAAAAGAGAACTGAAGAAAGAATGGAAATAAAGCTTTGCAAATGGAAAGAAAACAAGAGTTGGAGGGCTCAGGAAGGGATGGGAGGAGAAGGGTACAAAAAGAAAAAATTAAGATGTATTATGTACATGTACAAATTCCCCACAATAAATGTAATCATTATGTACTTCAAATATGTACTAATAAGTAAACATTTTAAAAAATTAACAAATGAGACTACATCAAATGTAAAAGTTTCCTCACTAGGCCAGATATAGTGTTATATTCCTGTAACCCCAGTACTTGGGAGACTAAGGCAGGAGGATCTCAAGCTCAGTGCCAGCTTGGGTTACATAGAAAGACCCTGTCTCAGCCAGACATGGTGGCATACACCTGTAATCCCAGAACATGGGAGGATGAGACAGTAGGATCACTGCAAGTTCAAGGCCAGCCTGGGCTACATAGTGAGTTCAAAGCCATCCTGAACTAAATAGCAAGACCCTGCCTCAAAAACAAAGTAAAATAAAATAAAAAGAGAGAACCTGTCTCAAAAATCTTTCCTCACTGAAAAGGAAACATCCAACAGAGTAAAGAGCCTGCAGAATGGAGGAAAATCTTTGCCAGATAACCTTCTGACAGAGGATTAATTTGACAACACAGAACTGAATAGATACCCAAAAAAAAAAAAAAAAAATCAATAGCCCAATCA
>PVLD010034334.1:0-12781 GCA_004027595.1 Dinomys branickii | reverse complement strand
AAAATACCTATGGCACCCTCCTCAAATGTAGATGTTATCACTTGTTAAATCCCTGTTCTGTGTGCATATCATCCTTGCAGTTCTGTGATACAGACTCTAATTTATGCCATAGTCTTTCTCCCCACTCACCTATGCCCTCTAGGTGAATGGAGATTAAATGCTAGGAATTTGATTGAGCTATGTTCTAGGCATACTGTACATCAAAGACATCCTCCTATTGCCAATAAAACACAAGCCCTTTGAGCACCTGCTTTGTACGAAGAATAGTGTCAGGCACTGGAAAACAAGGTGTGCCTGTCTCTTGTGTTGATTGTCATCTTGTTGTGGTTCCCAAGAGGCAAATTGGTGATGTTCTGTCTCATAATAACAAATAAGAATAGTTTGGATTATAGACCATTCATAGAGCACATTTTGGTTTCATTGATTACAATGCAATAGAGAAAAAAATACGTTAATATGAATGGAGTAAAATGAAAACTAATTAAAGTGCATTTCAAAGGGGAAATGTGCTTTGAATGAGGTAATAGCACTCAATATAACAAATAATTTGATAAATGAAGGGAGAATTTTGTCATCAGTGTTCTCCTCAAGATTTTTCCAGTTCAAGGATGGATACAGTGAATATAAAATAGAGTGAGAATGTGTCCACAGGATGTGCTCCTACCTGTGTCATTGGCGATCTCATTGTCTGCACAAGGGGTGCAATCAAAACAGCAGGCCGCCTTTCCCTCCTGAGGGCTTTTTCTAAATCCAGGGTTGCAGCTCTCACTGCACACCGAGTGGGGAGCCTGGGCAAAAATATATGCTAGTAACTTCTTAGATTTTACTTACTTCATTAGAGCTACAGAGATAAATTTAATTTTATACATACATAAACAAAACTATTTAATTGCATGCCAAATTTATTTTACAATATGCAACACAAATTGACAAAAATATAGCTAAGTAAATTCATTGGTTTTCTATTCATTAGAAAGTCTATAAACAAACTTTTCTTTAATTGAAAGTTTAGCTCCATCAAGCTGGAGAGCATGGCTGGGATAAGAGAGTGTGTCTGTGCCCCTCTGTTCTTCCATCACCCAGGGACAGTTCAGCTGTCAAGAGGAGTGGCCCAGAGACCTGCAGCAATGCCAGCGATACCACAGGACCCTGAATAAGGCACACAATGGACAGAAGGAACTAGAGCTATGGAAATGTCCCATTCAATATTGAACTCATGACTCACCCTGGCCCTATCAGAGGAACTCAGGTGACTAACCCCTCTCCATGCATCACTGGGGCCAGGAATGCAGGGGAAAACTAGCCACATAGTAGAGCCCGACAGACAGGCACACTAGCCACAATGGACAGGCAAGACTAGCAAGATGGAAAAGTCCAAAACCCGAGCCAACACGTGGTGGGTGAGGCGAAGCAGTGCTTTACTTAGGGATGAAGACACATGGAATAGGAGCAGGTGGGTGGGGCTGGCCTCCTTCTTTAAAAATTTCATCTCATCTCACCTTATTTTTGCTTGTACCTTACTTTCTTTTTCTCATCTTTTCCTTTTCGCTACTTCTTTTTCTTCTTCTTCTATTGTTTTCCCTTTTTAAATCTGTTTTCTAAATAGCTGAGGAGAACTCCAGCCACAGAAAACTAATTCCATCCCCAAACCCAAGACCAGCCTCAAAGAATACCTCAAATACTCCTTCATTCTTTCTTTTTTATTTTAAAGAGGATAATAAGGAAGAACAATAGCAAAATATCAACAACATAGACAAAAATAAAACAAAGCATAAACAATAAAAATGATACAGGGTTTAAGAACAAAATCATAGGAGTTAACAGTGGATGTTGTATTACATGTTGTTATCATCAAAGAAATTGCTTAGAATACCAGATGTAAGAATACAAGATTGATCAAACCATTATGGAGAATAAAAAGTAAAAACAAAAAAAATCATTAGAAATGATACACTTGCACTAGACAAGATTTTAGGGATTCACTAATGATTGTTCTTTTACATATTGTTATCTTCAAATTAGTTGTTCAGATTACCCAATATAAGCATGTAAATTTGGTCAAAAAGGAAAATGGATTATTGAAAGGAACAGTTAATGACTAATTTTTTTCTTTTGGATCGCACTTTCTTTTCTATCCCTTCTCTAGTTTCCCAAATCTAATGTGATCACCCTTTGTCCTCCAGCCTTGCTTATACCTCCTTTCCAGTTATCTTTGTTTCTATTATTTCCTCCCTAAATTCCCCAACACAGAGAAAAACCTCTCTACAAGCAGAAACACCTAACATACCAACTCCTAATTTATGATTCGTTCTGTTATATAACTATAGACTTTACTCCTGTGATCTAAATACAAAATCACTAGTTACCAGTTTGTTAGTTTCTTAATTGTGCTTGATGTTGTTCTTACTGCTAACGGCACTTCTTTAGCTAGGATGTCATAACTGTTGTAATCAGTTATTCTCCCTTCTGTAATAATACTGGGAAGCTCTAGGGTAATATCGTCACCACCACCCTACAACAAAGGACTGGAGATCGAACCAAACAAATACAAATATCACACTCTTAATCAATTAGGAAGCTAGACTCTTGGGACAGACACAAACCAAGAACCTTGTACACACAAAAGACAACCTTGAAGAACAGAATTTTTCTGCAGAGGCCTTGATGCTAAAGGTATAACTTGCTGCTACAAAAACCGACAAGGGTCACCTCAGAATACCAAATGAAAAATATTTTGGAAATACAAAATTATAAAATGAAGAAGCAAAATGAAATCTCAGAACTCCACCCTACCCAGAACATGTCCAGGTGACATGGACATAGAAAAAAATTGGAAGAACCACACCTGAAATTTGAGAAATGATAGCAACTGAAGTAAAGAAACAAATCTGTGAGGGTATAGAGGAAATCAAATGAAAATAAGCTGTCAGGTATTATTGAGCAATACCATAATGATGAAGGGAGAACAACTGATACCACCATAATATCATCATTATTGCTCAGCATATACAGAGAAGACATAGATAAAACAATAGAGGAGTGTGGGAAAATGATGGAAACTTTGAATGGACAATATAGGAAGAAATAGAATACATGAAATAGATTCAAAGAGGTATCCAGGAAATTAAAAACTCCACTGAAAGCTGGCAAAGTCACTTGAGCAAAACTGAAGATAGACTTTCAGACCTTGCAGACAGACTCTTGGCTAATGATTATGGAAGGAAAGAGCTCTTAAAAATAACAAAAGACCAGGAAAAAACAATTCAACAGCTGCAAATCAATTTAGAGGAAAACAATATAAGATTGATAGGTGTCAATGAAAAAGTTGGAGTTAAAGTGAATGATATAAATAGACTATTTGCGGAAATAATAGCAGAAAATATCCTAAGCATGGGACCAGAGTAAGTAAGGCATACAATACTCCAAACAGCTGTGACCACCATAAATCTTCAGCCAGACATATAATAATCAAGATTCCAGAAATTAAGCACAAAATTAGAAGATTAAAATCTATTAAAGAAAACAAACTGATCACCTATAAAAGAAAGCCCATTAGAATCAAGGCTGACTTCTCAACACAAACCCTCAAGTCAAGAAGATCTTAGAGAAATAACGAGTCCCAACAGAAAACAACTTCCAACCCAGGCTGATGCAGCCTGCAAAACTGTATTTCAAGAGCAATGGAGGAATAAGATACTTCCAAGATAAAGAACAACTGAACAAATTCATGACCACCAACCAACCCAACCTTACAAAGAGCGCCGAAAGATATTCTAAATATCTTTAGAATATCTTTAGAAAAACATTACCACAATTCCAAGAATAACAACAGAAAGAAATCAGTAGGCAGGGAAAGCAATTAAACAGAGGGGAAAAGCAGAGAACCAACGCAGAAAAATAACATGACAAGGAGAAGCTAATACACATCTGTTATAACCATCAATGTAAATAGACTCAATTCACCCATCGGAAAAAACAGATTGGCAGAATGGACCAAGAAACAAGATCCAACAGTATGCTGTGTGCATGAAACACATTTAACTCAAGATGAGACTCTCAGATGGAAAGTCAAGAGGGGTAAACAATATATACTCCATGCCACAAGAACCAGATAAAAGCAAGGGTAGTTATTCTGCTTGAAACAATGTGAAGTTCAAACCAAGAATGATGAAAAGAGATAAAGAAGGGCACTGCTTGTTATGGGAAAACTTCACGAGGAAGAGATAACAATCATAAATGCGTATTCACTGAATATGGGAGCACCCAACTATATGAGGAAAATATTAATAGACTCGAAAAATCAAATAAGCAACAGCACAATTGTAATGAGGGACCTTAGTACACCACTGTCACAAAGAGATAGGTCAACTACATAAAAGGTCAGCAAAGAAATAGCAGAACTAAACTAAAACTTTCAACAATAACACATAATAGATGTTTACAGAATGTTCAATGAACAGCATTAGAATACACATTCTCATGAGGTGGACATGGAATGTTCTCTAAAATAGGCCATGTATCCTGGATCATACTACATGCTTAAGTAAATACAAAGGAATGGAAATTATATCATGCATATTATCTGAACATAGAGCAATCAAATTGGAAATTAATGCCAAAAGAAACCTTAAAAACTCCATAAGCACATGGAAATTCAGTAACATTCTCAGGCACAACTCATGGGACACAGCTGAAATTTAAAAAGAGAAATTCAATATGTACAGTCAAACAAAAATGCAAATACAGCATACTAGAAACTGGGACACAATGAAAGCAGTCCTAAGAAGGAAGTTTATAGCAATGAGTTTTTACATCAGGAAAACAGAACAAGCAAAAGTAAAAAGCCTACTGGTGCACTTCAGGCTTCTAGAAAAAGAAGAGCAAGTCAACCCTAAAGCCTCTACAAAGGAGAAAATTGAAAAATAAGAGCAGAAATTAACACAATGAAGACGAAGAAACCAACACAAAGAATTAATTAATTGAACAGTTGGTTTTTTGAAAGAATAAATAAAATTGAATATCTCTAGCCAAACTTATCAAGAAAAGGAAAGAAAACTCAAATTCATGCAGAGGGATGAAAAGAGAGAAATAACTAGAGATCCTCAGTAGATTCACAAGATCATCAAGGTGTACTTTGAAAATCTTTCCTTGCCTAGAATTGAAAACAGAGAAGAAATGGACAGATTCTTAAAAATGTGTGAATTACCAAAGCTGAGTCAAGAAGACATAAATATTTGGAATAACCCAATATCAGTTAATGAAATTGAAAAAATAAAAAAAAATTCTTAGCAACAAAGAAAAGCCTAGGTCTTGGTGGATTTGCTGCTGAATTCTATAAGAAACCGAGGGATCATTTAATGCCAACACTCCTCCAACTCTTTAATAAAATTGAAAGGGAAGCAATTCTTCCTAACTCATTCCTGGAGGCAAGTGTTACCTTGATAACAAAATTGGAGAAAGACCCAACCAATAAAGAGAACTATGGGCCCATCTCCTTAATGAACATAGATGCAAAAATCTTCAATGAAATACTAGCACACATAAAGCAGTAAATCATCAAGATTATACACCATAACCGTGTGGGATTCACTCCAGGAATGCAGGGATGTTTCAATGTACATAATTCAATAAATGTAGTACACCGTGTCAAGAATTCCAAAGACAAAAATCACACGATCATGTCAAGAGATGGAGAAAAAGATTTTGATAAAGTCCAAGGCTCATTCATGATAAAAAAAGACCTATAGAGGGTTGGAATAAATGGTTTTTACCTTAAGCTGATAAAAGTCATTTATGACAAACCAACAGCAAACATCATACTAAATGGATGAAAACTGAAAACTTTCACTGCAAAATCAGAAACAAGACAAGGATGTCCACTATCGCTACCCCTACTCAACATTAGCCCTGGAAACATTAGCCAAAACAATTAGATAAGGGGAAGAAATAAAAGGAAAAAGGATAGGAAAGGAGGAAGTTAAATTATCGTTATGCACAGATGATGATACTCTCTCTATAAAACCCCCAAAACTACACCAAAAGACTTCTAGATTTAATAACTAAATTCAGTAGCATAGCTGGATACAAAGTCAACTCTCAAAAATCAATAGCATTCCTGTACATGAATAACAAACTTACTAAGGGAGAAATTATGGAAAACACACCCTTCAAAATAGCTTTCCCTAAAATGAAATACTTAGGAATCAATCTAACAAAGCAGTAAAGAAATCTATACATTGAAAACTATAGTACTCTATAAAAAAGATCAAAGTTGATATCAGAAAATGGAAAGATATCCCTTACTCATGAATACGAAGAACTAACACTGTGAAAATCATCATGCTCCCAAACCTGTTATACAGATTTAACATAATGCCTATCAGAATACCATTAGCATGTCTCAGAGGTCTTAGAAAGCATTTGTAAAGTTCATTTGGAAACAAAAGAGATCTAGAATTGCAAAGGACATCCTGGGCAACAAGGAGAAGTCAGGAGGCCTCACAATCCCTGACTTGAAATTGTATCACAAGGCTACTAGCAGAAGAGCAGCAGGGCACTGAGAAAACAACAACAACAACAAAACCGACCTGAGGATCAGTGGAGCAGATTAGAAAATGCAGACACCACTACAAACACACTCAACCACCTTATCTTTGATAAAGGGCCCAAGCCTGTACACTGGAAGAAAGCCTCTTTAATAAATGGTACTAGAAAAACTGACACTCCCCATGCTGAAGACTGAAAGTAGACCGTATTTAACACCACACACAAACCAAAGTCAAAATGGATCAAAGATCTTAACAGTAAAACAGAAACACTAAATGTACTGGAAAAGAAATTAGGTAGAAATGTTGAAGATGTGTAGGCAAAGAGTTTGTGAACAAACCCCAACCGGCATGAGAAGTACTTCAAAGAATTAACAATTGGGACCTCAAACATTTGAAATTTCTTCACATCAAAAGAAATCACCAACAGAGAGAAAAGACAACTGACAGAGTGGCAAAAATTTTTAGCTAACTGTTCCTTCGAGAAAGGACTTCTATACAGAACATATTAAAAGTTGAAAAAAATCAGGCCCCCACCCAAATTCAAGACCCAGTCAAAAAATGGGTACTAGAGATTAATACACACTTCTCAGATGAAGAAATATAAATGGCAAATAAATATATGAAAAAAGGTCAACATTATTATTTATTCAAGAAATGCAAATTAAAGCTACACTGAGATTCCACCTCACTCCAGAGAGAATGCCTATAATCAAAAATCAACAGTAATGAATGCCGGCTTGGCTGTAGGGAAAAAGAACCCACTCTCCACTGCTGGTGGGAGTATAGACTGGTACAACCACTGTGGAAATCAGTGTGGAGATTCCTCACAAAACTAGGATTGCAGGTCCCATTTGACTCAACTATTCTCCTTGTGGGTATTTTCCCAGAAGAATTAAAAACATCGTACCACAGTGATATATGGGCACCGGTGCTTATACAAGCCCTGCTTGTCACAGCTAAATCTTGCAAACCACCCAGATGCCCATCAATTGAGGAATGGATTAAAAGATGTGGTATTTTTATACAATGGAGTATTACTCAGCTATAAAGAAGGATAAATTAAGGGCTTTTAGAAAAATCTTTATTTTATGGGAAAATGTAAAAAAAATTCATAACAAATGATAGGAGAAGGGCCGGGGATATAGCTCGGTAGTCCAAGTGCCTGCCTAGCAAGCATGAGGTTGTGAGTTCAATTCCTGGTAGAAAAAGAAAAAGAAAAAAAAGACCAAAAAGACAGAAATGATAGGAGAATAACAATAGACAACACATAACACATCATTATCTTTAAAGTAGTTGCTCAGGTACAAAATATGGGCTGAAAGTTTCTCCAGTTGATATCAGCACAAACCTTCCTTTTTAATGAACTGAGAGACACTTGCATTTTTCCCTTGTCCCTAATGTCTTTTCTTCTTTCACCCAGCCTAGTTCCTTGCTTTCTCTATAGTGTAAGAAACTGTAAGAATAAGTAACATCCGAAATGTACAATCAATACTGTGAAAGGAGAGGAGACTGCTCAAAAGCAAAGAACAACTGGGACGGGAAAGGAGAAAAGAAGGAAAGGAAAATAATCTATGCAGGTACGTAGATATATAGATACACACACACACACATATATATACACAAGACAGCTAAGATAATTGTACTACTGAATTCTATTAGTTCAGGAAAAAGATCAGTTTGTGCTTATATTGTTTGATCAATGTTTCATGCCTGTATCTTGTAATCTGAGCAGCTACCTTGAAGATTACAATACAAATTGTATCAGCCATTGTTAATCTCCCATTATCTTGCTTTGTAATTCTGTATCATTGATTTTATAGATTTTTCTCTTTAAAATAAAAAAATGAAAATTTAGCTATTCAATTTCCACATATGATCATCGCATGAGTTAAAATTGGGGGCAGAGAACCGATGACAGTTTAGCTTACTTGTGGTTAAGTAAGTGAGCCATGATAGGTACAACATACCTCTGTGGTTCCTGTGGCCCACTCTATCATATCCTTAGACAAAGTCATTTTTTGGCCATGTGGAGCATGTGAGGAAAATGTTCCTACTTTAACCTTCAGTCGAAGGCCTTCTGGAAAACTCCAAATATTGAGAATGTCATACTCGGAATCCAGTTTCCTTCTGTCATCAAGTTCACTTGGTCTCCAGCAGGACTGTGAAACTGGATGTTCTTCAGAAAGCGATGCAGCTGAAAAAGACACATCATCCTATGTGAGCAGGGCTCCAGGGTAAGGACAGACAATGTGGATGGGGGAACATCCCTAACTGTCATTAATGGCCCCTACATAAAGCACCTTTTACACTAATATCTGTTGAATTGGAGCACCTGAATGTCTAAGGACTAAAAAGTCACCATGTTCAAAAACTGTCAGTCAGTTTCAGAAAAAATATTCTATGCGAGCCCACTTAAATAAGAGGTACTGTTGTGTTAGGGGAAGTGTTAACAGTGGACTCAAAGCTTCTAAAACCCACAATCACCACTGTCTGTCTGACTATTCCCATAGCATCTACCTCAAAGTGAGTTCACCAATATCTGAAGTGCTTGCAAATTAAATGAAATTTTAATTATGTGAACTGTCAGGATTAATGATAGTTCTGAAAGTGACTGCAGATTTTCCAGTTGTCCTTTAAGAAAAGGAACATGTTTACATGCGTAAGGTGTTGAATCCCATAGACAGAAGCAAGGAACTCTCCTAGTACCACCTGCTCCCTGCAGTGGCTCCTTGACTAAGACTCATTTCAACTCAGCTCAAGAATGACCTGGTTAACAATAAGTGTGATACACAGTGTCTTGTATTTTGGGGAAATGGTTCTAATGCTCTTGGGTGAAACACATAGAATAACTTGAGAGGGGCACCTTTATGACACTACATGCCATCCAAGAGAATACACTTTACCTGCCAGGGAGAAAACATCACCACAGGTGTCTTTCTCATTGGTGGCCTTTGTACTTCTTCAAAAAGCATCGCGTGGAGGGCATGGGCCACAGTGTACACAGCATTGTATATACTGTAGCTCCTGTCATTCATGCCTGTGTCAAAACGATTCGGAGGCAACCAAGCCACAGAGGCATTAGGTGTGCAGTTCTTCAAGGCACAGTCAGACTCAGAGAATGAGCAATGGAAATTCTTGGACCAATACATAAACAGATAAGTATCTTCTGGGTATTTGAAAGGGGTAGCTTCCTGGACAAAAGTTTTGAAACCTGAAATCTCTTCATGGTGGTTTGAAAGAACACGAATCCCATGGAATGGGTCAAGTATGAAATCTCTCCCAGCCAGGTCAGCATGCCATCGGGAGTTTGTCACCCAGACTTTCCATGTCTCAAAATTTTGCATTGTGTTATAGTTTATATCATTTTGACTATCAGTATCACAGTAAATAACCACCACATTGACTGATGATGTACCCACAGTCAGGATATCATGTTTCTTCATGGCTGAAGTATATGACATAGCCACAGATGAGTCCATTTTCACAAAGGCTACACAGACTCTGTTCCTGTCCAGCTCAGCACTTATATCTGAGAGAAACTGAAGACCCTTATGGCCTTCTGTGATGAGCAGGCCCACCCAGGTCCAGCGGAAATGAAGCATCAAGGACACTATGCCAAGGGGCAAATACGTGTCCTTTGGGGCCACCTGATAGAGAGAAAGATACTGGCCAGTGTCAGTCAGTGTAGGATCAAATGAGCCAAAGGTAATCTTAAAGGAAAAGAAAACTCGGTGTTACCCTGAAGTTTTGGTGGAAAGCACAAGAGTAGTCCTCAAGTGTACTGAGTGACACCTACAAGCTGTAGGAGACATGTGTTCTTCCCATCCTTCTAAACATCTCCCTCAGGAGATTTTTAAAAAGTGTGAATGAATGTACTCACACATCCCAGAAATATATCATTTTCCTTCTTTCCTTCCACTTTGATCCAAAAAGAAAAAGAAAGAGAAAAGAAATTACCAAAAACCCACTAATTCTCTGTGTACAGACTCTGTTGCATTATAAAATTTGAAAGATGCTAATCCCAGGCTCATTTTTAACCCTTTATGTGCCTGATAGTTGAAGCATGGTGGTTGTGCTTCCATCATTTCCTGTCCTACCCGCCCTCACCTGTGGAAATTTGTAGAGTTCCAACAGCGGTCCGATCTGAGCCGAGGTGCCCCATGACATTTCTGTCAGGACTGCTGCACACTTGCTTTCTCTTCCACAGTTGTAATTAGGGATCTTGTGTTGTCCTGTGAGCAAAATGAAGGAACTTTCTAGTATCCTCCAATGACTCTAAAGGAAAGTATGGTACTCATAGCCCAGAGAAATGTTGGGTAAAATATGCGGATTCCTGTTGATCTCTTCTATGGCAAAAGCGAAGACCAGGTAGTTCTGGTAGTTGCTGGGTGTCAGCCTGCAGAGAAAGCAGAGAGCTCCTTAGGGAAAAGAGCGAATCAATGATTATTTCCCAGGGCACTCCAGTACCATTTATGAACTTAATGCTTGTGTTTTTTCTACACACTCATAAAATTAGGATCCAGGTGTCTATATGATGATATTAAAAGATTGACTTTTTAGAACATCATTGGAATTAGATGAATGATGGTGCTAAATTTCTCACAGAGGAGCTTCGTGGCCTTACAGGATTCCTGGAAAAGCTGCTTCATCATTCTGTTATACTTGCTATATAGTTAACATGAACTTGCTGCATATATTCAGAATAAAATTTGTGTGTAGAATGACACTGTGTAGGTCTTCAGAAAAGGTAATATTTTTAAATATCCTCACAATTTTCAAGGAAAAACAGTATTTGTTAAAGTGTATATAGTATTCAATACTATAAAGCATGCATTTCTGTTTAATAATGCTTTATCTTAGGAAAAAGATATTTCCTTAATATTATTATTTAAATGTATCCCAAACAGAACTGCCTTTCACTTTCACGCATGTGAAGAATTACTTAATTTAGTTATTAGGTAACATAAATATGTAACAGCACAAAGCACTGCATCCATGCATATATATAATTGTATTTGATAACTAAAGATGAAAATAAGCTAAAACTGAATCTCTGTCCAGTCAAAACTTAGATTTTGCTTAAGGAATGAAGCAATGAGTTACAGTGACAATGGGTGAAGGTCAGGAATACAATTCATCCTCCTTGCAGGCCTTGTGGCACCCATAGTGGCTCCACCCCGCCCTCCTGAGAGATTTCTGTAAAGAAGCTGACCAGAGTACTGACAAAGCACAATCTATTTTGAATGTTGTGGAGTGAAGCTTCTTGACGACTCTGTATATCAGTATTTTCATTGAAAAGGTGGTCAAAACAGTATTTCCTTGTTAGCATAAGAATTACTTAGTATTGCTCTGGAGTTTCCAAGTCACAGAATAGTTATTCAGCAAGTTAGGAGAGAAAAACAGAATTGAAGAAACAAGCAGGCATGAGTACCTCACTAGGAATAAGATTATTCACCTAACATTTAATAGGAAATCCTGGTATGGGCTCCCAACAAAACCTAGGTAGATGAGAAAAAAAAGATTTCTAACATAGAATTGGTGAGCGAATGCCTTCTGAGAAAAACGTATACAGTATAACAACAGCCTTAACAAAACTTACAATAAGACACTTTTTAAAGTCCTAAACTTGTACTACATTGATAAATGCACTACAAGGAATATTTCATAGATTAAGATTTAAAAATTCTTTCAATGTTACCACTACTCAAAAAAATTACAAGAGGGAATTTTTATACCATGATAAATATCGCACAAGTGCTCTGAAATTTGCAAAATCTATAAAAGTACAGAAACCGTTTCAGAACATAAAAGCAGCATGTTATTTAGAAAAAAGCAACTAAAGGTGTAGATTCATCAATGAGGTAGAACTATAAAAATAACATGTCTGTCTCCCTTTATCTACCTATTTTGTTTCTATTCATCTATGTGCCTATCTGATTACTATGTATCCTTTTATCACATGATTTGTTAGAAAGTCACTAAATATTAAATTATGTTATTCATAGTGAAAAGCAAACTATGTTGACAACTGAAATTAAATGAGAGCACACATTTATCACAAAACAAATTCCATTTTAAAATGTAAAATTAAAAACTTAAGAAAGATATATTTTCAATATTGTACATTGATTTGCACTGCAAACAGGAAAAACAGAAAGGCAAATGGGTATTTTTATCCAAGTTTGAAGCTCATATGCATTTCTGTTTAAGCATGATTTACATATTTTAAATCA
>PVLD010034333.1:0-12782 GCA_004027595.1 Dinomys branickii | reverse complement strand
GTTGGGAGAATCTGAGCACCTAGGACACTGTACTGACCTGGGACTGAGTATCTATGAGGGTAATTCTTTCCTGCTTTGCAGATCTGTCTGTGTTGGAGCAAGGCAAATGTGGACCAAAGGAGGAAGCCCTTTGTCACTTTTGCCAAGCCTCACTCGCTGTATTCACAGCAATAAAATGAGTCCCTACTGCATTCTTGTGACTGTGACTGTATTTTTTCACCTCCTCTCCAATCATCTCCTGCCCGTATTCCAAGATCGTTTTCGTTGCCAGGCTCCTATGATGCGGGGTCTGAGAGACAGACTCCAGACCTTGTGCACATTGAACAAAGAATCGCAAGTGCACATCCACTGGTGAAGGAAAAAGCAACACCACTTGCAGAAGATGACAGAAGATGTGCCAGGGGCAGGGACACAAAAGTGGTGTTGGGGTGACAGGAAAGTAAAATGCACATGGAGACATTGGGTTCCGAATTTTAAAGGCCGGGCACCCCAGCCCAGGGCCTCTCTCTGGGTCCCTGGATGAGATGGACGGTGAGGTCTCCCTGAGAGCTCAGCCAGCTCCTTGCCCCCGAGTCTGTCAGTGCAAGTGAGGAGTCGTCTGTGCCCTCCCACTGTGCTAGGGATTTATTGTATTTCCCTTGAAGCCGGAGCCCATTCTTATTTAGAGGTGATGTGAATCCCTGAAAGAGAGAGAGAGAAAGAGAGAGAGAGACCTTCTTTTTTATTGTCTTTTTTGTGTATGGGGGGGGGGCTTTGGATGCTGGGGATTAAACCCATTATATGCTGGACCACATCTGTTATTCTTCTTGTTTATTTTTAAAAATTTTGACAGGATCTAGCTTAAATTGACCTAAAACTCACAATCCTCCTGCTCTAGCTCCCATGTGCTGAGATTACAAGCATGCACAACTATTCCCAACGTTTCCCCCATGTCGGGAGCTGTGGAAGCTGGAAAGGAATTATATGCACAGGCCGGAGCCAACCAGAGAACACAGGAGCCCAAGAACACGGGAGCTCCTCCAAACACGTAAACAGGCATTGTAGCTTGTTAACTGATTGCTGGCGAGCCAGGCTTAGATCAGTCAACTTCTGCAGGGTATAAATAAAAGTTCCACTGTTCTTGGGGGGGTTCTCCTTCTCGACTCACAAGAGAGGGGACCTCCACCTGGTCACCGCTTTTTGTCTATTGTCTATTTGTCTATTTTTCCCTCATTCTCACCGCCGTTCCTTGCTGGGGTACAGTGAGAACCCAAGGGATCCTTGTAAATGGCGACCTCAAAGGGACCCTGACAGGAATAAGTGGGCAGTGAGAATGCTTCCCAAAAAGCATGCAACAGGGGGGAGTGAATTGGTGGGCCAGTATTCAGCACTGGATTGTGTGGTACTGGCACGTCAGGTGTAAAGCAAGGGATACAGGCTCTTCAGGTCTAGGAAATATATAGGTTTCAAAGAAGCCAAAAGAGAGAGGTTTTTCAGTTGTTACTAACTAACATGGGGCAGATTCAGTCTAAAGAATCAGAGGAGTATGTCAGTTTAGAGGTGTTTTTTGCATGCTTAACTTCTACATTTTCTTTTTTGGATGCTTATGAGAAGAGGTTTTTACAACCATAAAGGACTCGGCCAGGGACATTATTTTAAAATCAAGGCCTGAGCCTCAGCAAGACATGGAGGACATAGCCATTGCACCACCTATAGAATTTGAGCTTTTGAGTTTTGTCCAAGTTAATAAGGAAGGAAAGGTGGGGGACAAGAGAGACTATGCCCCACCAGAGAGGTGTTTCCTCGCAAATACCATTTCATAAGGCCCGGTTACCTTGACTGAGCCACAGATGGCTATCCCAGCCTCTTCAGCTAATGGAAATATGGCCACAACACAGATGCCTTCCGCCTATCAGGGCGTATAGCCATTTTCCCTGTCTCCCTTGCAATTAGCATTAAAAGAAGCTACAGGGGCTGGGGATACCATGGAGGGTTTTCAGTATATTTACCCTGTGACTGAAGTTCAAGTCCCGGGGGAGGAGCTCAGCCCACAAAGCAGCACCTAGGCAGCCCCTCTGCTTGCGTGGAACTCTGGGCAGGTGAGGTGTGTGCACGCTCTGACCTGGATCTCTCAGCAGGGAGGAGCTTGGCTCATAAGGCAGCATCTGAGCAGCCTTCTGAGTGGAACTCTTGGCAGAAAGCTTAAGGGACATCTTCCTGAAAAGAGGGAGCCATTGGAGCAGCCTTTGCAATGGACTTTTGCCTGGTGAGCTGCCTGGGTAATTTGTAGCTCAATACTTTTCATCTGATATCCAAAATGACAAGACAGAAGAGCAAAATGCAGTCTCAGAACTCAACCCCACCCAGAACAAGTCCTGGACGCAATGATATAGGAGAACTAGGAAGCCACATACCTACAATTTCTGAAACGATCGCATCTGAAGTAAAGAAAGAACTCCATCAGGCCGTAGAAGAGATTAAAGTAGAAATAATATCTCAGGCAAAAAGTGAAGTGAAAACAATACTGGAAGAAATGCTCTGCACATATCGAGAAGTGTCTTGGTCACTTTTTTCTTGTTGCTGAGACAAAATATCCAACACCCAAAATGAAGAAAGGAAAGGTTTATTTAGCTTACAGTTTGTGGACGTTTCAGTCCATACTTGGCTGGTTCTGAGGCAGAGTGGCACATGGCAGAGGGTAAACTTCAAGGCAGCAGAGCACAGCAAAAACAACCAGAGCAAAAGGGAGGAATGGCTGCAAGCAGCCTCTTTTTCTCCCCTACATTGTAAACAGCCTACCCCCACCCAAGGGGCCTGTAGCTCTCACACAGTCTCCATGCCCTCCTCTTCCACAGGCTCAGGATGTATACAAAGTAAGCACCCTGGCTTCCTGCTGAATCACATAGTTAACCTTTTAAACTTCCCAAATTAACACAATAAACAACATCCCAGAATGGTAAGGGCATGTGCTTTTCACCCCAAGATCTACAACTGCTGAGTTACTCAGCTAAACCTCCAGACTCCCCAAGTTGACACAATGTATCAAACATAACAAGAAGAAACAGATAAAAGAATAGAAGAATATAGGAAACAAATGGAAATGTTACATGAGCAATTTAGGAATGAATTAGAATGAATTAAACAAACCCAAAGAGATTGCCAGGAAATGAAAACTTCCACTGAAAGCTTGCAAAACCACTTCAGTGAAGCCGAAGGTAGAAGTTCAGATCTTGAAGACAGCATGGCAGCTGGTGAGCGTGAAAGGAAGGATCTCATAAAGTCATCAAGGATCCAAGAAAAATCAATCCAACAGCTGCAAGATGAGGCAAAAAGAAATAATATCCGAATAATAGGAGTCAGTGAAACAGCAGGAGACAACGCAAATGATATAAAAAGAATATTTGCTGAAATTATAGCAGAAAATTTCCCAAGCACGGTAAAACATACTGAAGTGCAGTTAAACGCAGCATATAGAACTGCAACAAGCCATAAGCCAAATAAAGCCACACCCAGACATATAATAGTCAAGATCCCAGACATCCAGCAAAAGAACACAATATTAAAACCTGCTAGAGAAAAGAAACAGATCACCTGTAAAGGAAAGCCCATCAGAATCACAGCGGACTTCTCAACAGAAACCATGAAATCAAGAAGAGCTTGGAGCGAGGTATTATAGATTCTGAGACAAAACAGCTTCCAACCCAGACTGATGTATCCTGCAAAACTATCCTTTAAATTCAATGGAGAGAGTGGGCTGGGGATATAGCTCAGTGGAATAAGCGCCTGCGTAGCAAGCGCAGGGTCCTGAGTTCGATCCCCAGTACCGCAAAAAATAAATAAATAAATAAATAAATTCAATGGAGAAATAAAATATTTCCACGACAAACAACAACTGAAGAACTTAATGAGTGCCAAACGAGCTTTGCAAAAAGCACTAAAAGCTATTCTAGACAGAGAAAAAAGTGACCACCGTCTCAAGAACAAGAATAGAAAGGAACCTCAAACAGAACAAGCAAGTAAACAGAGAGCAAAAGTAGGAAAACAACAACAAGTAAATAGCATGACAAGAATAAGCCAACCTATAACCGTTATCACCATTAATGTAAATGGCCTCAATTCACCAGTCAAAAGAAACAGATTGGCAGAATGGATTAAGAAACATAATCCAATGATATGCTGTATACAGGAAACACATTTCACTCAAAAGGAAATCCTCAGACTGAAAGTTAAAGGATGGAAAACAATTCTCCATGCAACAGGTTCCCAGAAGAAAGCAGGTGCAGCTATTATGTTTGCAGACAATGTAAACTTCAAACGAAAAACAATCAAAAGAGATAAAGAAGGCCACTACATACTAGCTAGGGGAAAGGTGCAAGAGGAAGAGATAACAATCCTAAACATTTATGCACCAAATAATGGAGCACCAAACCTTACAAGTCAAATCTTAACAGACGTGAAAAATCAAATAATTAATAACACTATTGTAATAGGGGACCTAAACACCACTCAGACACAAAGAGACAGGTCAACAGGACAAAAACTCAGCAAATAAATAACAGACTTGAACCAAAGGTGTAAACAAATGGACTTAGTAGATGTTTACAGAGTGTTCCACCCCACAACATCAGAATACACATTTTTCTCAGCTGCACATGGGTCTTTCTCTAAAATTGACCACATTGGGGGCTGGGGATATAGCTCAGTGGAATAAGCGCTTGCCTAGCAAGCGCAGGGTCCTGAGTTTGATCCCCAGTACCGCAAAAATAAATAAATAAATAAATAAATAAATAAAATTTTAAAAAATAAAATAAAATAAAATTGACCACATTCCAGCCCATAGAGCATATCAACCTAAATGCAAAAGAATTGAAATTATCCCATGCATATTATTGGACCACAGTGCAATGAAATTAGAAATTAATGGCAAAGAGAACTCCAAAAACCGCATACACACTTGGAAATTAGACAACAACCTCCTGAATAACCAGTGGGTCACACAAGAAGTTAAAGAAGAAATTAAAAAATACCTACAAACAAGTGAAAATGCAAATAAAACCTACCAGAATCTGTGGAATGCAATGAAAGCAGTCCTCAGAGGGAAATTTATAGCAATGAACTCATACAAAGAAAAGAGAAAGAGAGCAAATAAATAGACTAATGCTACAGCTCAAACTTTTAGAAAAAGAGCAACAAGCCAAACCAAGAGCCCAAAGAAGGGAGGAGATTATAAAACTCAGGGCAGAAATGAGTGCAATTGAGACAAATAAAACTCAACAAAAAATAAGTGAATCAAAGAGTTGGTTTTTCAAAAGAATAAATAAAATTGATAAACCCCTAGCCAACCTTATCAAACAAAAAGTAAGGAAAGAACTCAAATTCATGCAATAAGGAATGAAAAGGATGAAATCACTACAGATCCCACAGAAATTCAAAAGATCATTAACACCTACTTTGAAAATCTTTACTCCCATAAGATAGGAAATTCAGAAGAAATGGACAGATTCCTAGAAATGTACAAATTACCAAAATTGAGTCAGGAAGATTCAAAAATCCTGAACAACCCAAGATCAACTAATGAGATTGAAAATGTCTTTAAAAACTTACCAACAAAGAAAAGCCCAAGCTCTGATGGATTCACAACAGAATTCTATAAAACATTCAGAGAAGATTTAATGCCAACACTCCTCAAACTCTTCAATGAAATCAAAAAGGAAGCAATTCTCCCTAACTCATTTCTGGAGGCAAGTATTACACTGATACCAAAACCAGAGAAGGACCCAACCAAGAAAGAGAACTATAGGCCAATCTCTCTAATGAACATAGATGCAAAGATACTCAACAAAATACTAGCAAATAGAATGCACCGAATCATAAGGAAAATTATGTACCATGATCAGGTTGGATTTATTCCAGAAATGCAGGGATGGTTCAATGTTCACAAATCAATTAATGTAATACATCATATCAATACAGCCAAAGACAAAAACCACATGATCATCTCAATAGATGCGGAAAAAGCTTTCAATAAAGTCCAACATGCATTCATGTTAAAAACCCTAGAAAAGATAGGAATAGATGGCCTCTACCTCAATCCAATCAAAGCCATCTGCGACAAACCCACAGCCAACATCATACTAAATGGACAAAAACTGAAAGCTTTCACTTTAAAGTCAGGAACAAGACAAGGATGTCTACTCTCCACTCCTATTCAACATAGTTCTGGAAGAATTAGCCAGAGCAATTAGACAAGAGAGAGAAATAAAAGGAATACAAATAGGAAAGGAAGAAGTCAAACTATCGCTATTTGCAGATGACATGATACTTTACATGGAGGACCCCAAAAACTCCACAAAAAAGCTCCTGGAATTAATTGACGAATTCAGCAATGTAACTGGATACAAAGTCAACACCCAAAAATCAATAGCATTCCTATACACGAACAACAAACAAACTGAGAGAGAAATTGAGGAAACCATACCTTTTACAATAGCATCCAAGAAATTGAAATATTTAGGAATCAATCTAACAAAGAATGTAAAAGATTTATTCAATGAAAACTACACTACTCTTCTGAAAAAAGAGATTGAAGAGGATTTCAATAAATGAAACACATCCCCTGCTCATGGTTAGGAAGAACCAACATTGTGAAAATGGTCATACTACCAAAATTGTTGTACAGATTCAATGCAATTCCCATTAAACTACAGTCAGCATACCTCACAGATCTAGAGAAAACATGCCTTAAATTCATCTGGAACCAGAAGAGACCCAGAATAGCAAAAGCAATCCTGGGGAACAAGGACAAGTCAGGTAGAATCACAATCTCTAACCTGAAAATTATACTACAAAGCTACTGTAATAAAATCAACCTGGTACTGGCTAAAAAACAGACCTGAGGATCAATGGAACAGACTGGAAGATGCAGCCACAACGAAAAACACACTCCCCCACCTAATATTTGACAAAAGGGCCAACCAAGCTCACTGGAAAAAAGATGGCTGGTTTAATAAATGGTGCTGGAAAAACTGGCTTGCCTCTTGCTGAAAACTGAACATAGACCCAAGTCTATCACCATGCACCAAACTCAAGTCAAAATGGATCACAGATCTCAACATTAAAACAGAAACGCTAAATCTATTGGAAGAGAAAGTAGGTAAAAATCTTGAAGACATAGGAGTAGGCAGAGAGTTCGTGAACAAAAATGAAACTGCAAGGGAAACACTTCGAAGAATCAGTAACTGGGACCTCATCCTACTGAAAAGTTTTTGGACATCTAAAGAAATCACCAACAAAGTAAAAAGAAAACCCACAAATTGGGAAAAAATCCTAGCTGGCTGTCCCTCGCACAAAGGTCTTCTATCTAGAACATACAAAGAATTAAAAAACTTGTACCTGTCCAAATTCAAAGACCCAACCCAGAAATGGGCATCTGAGATGAATACACACTTCTCAGATAAAGAAATACAAATGGCAAATAAATACATGAGAAAATGTTCTACATCTTTAGTCATTCGAGAAATGCAAATAAAAACAACATTGAGATTTCATCTCACCCCAGTAACATTGGCCAGTATTAAGAAATCATCCAATAACAAATGCTGGGGAGGCTGTGGAGAAATAGGGATGCTACTGCACTGCTGGTGGGATTGCAGGCTGGTGAAACCACTATGGAGAGCAGTTTGGAGATTTCTTAGCAAACTAGGTCTAGAGATTCCATTCAAACCAGCTATTTCCCTTCTGGGTATTTTCCCAGATCTGAAAACATCATATCACCATGATATGTGTGCACCCGTGTTTATAGCGGTGCAATTTGTAATAGCTAAATTGTGGAAGCAACCCAAATGTCCATCCACAGAGGACTGGATTAAAAAACTGTGGCATTTTTATATAAAGGAATATTACTCACCTACAAAGAGGGACAGATTTGGACCCTTTGTAGGCAAATGGTCATAATTAGACACCATGCTCATAAGTGAAATAAATCAGAGGTACATATGCAAGCAACGTATTGTGTCACTGGTGTAAGAACCTGAGGGTGGGAATATAAACTAAGAGGTATGAAGGAAATCTGTTCAAAAGTAAAGAACAGATGGGATGAGGGAAAGGAGAAAAGGAAGAAAGAGGCAAATATGTATGTATGTATGTATGTATGTATGTATGCACATATGTGCAGGTTGGCTAACATGGTTCCACTATTGTCTTATGTCACTTTATGGTAAGAAATAGTTGATGACTGGTTGATTGATCAATCTTGTATGTCCATATGTGTTTTCTTGAGCATACAGTTTGAAGTTATCAATATGTAACGCAACAACTATTGTTGGTTTCCTGTTGCTTTGTCTATAATTCAATTTTGATTATACTGTTATTGTGCTACTTTGTGTCTCTTTGTTAATGCTTTCCTCTTTTTTGTTGATGTTGTTCTTTTTCTTTTACACTTTAAAAAAGTTTTAAAAAATTATAAAGTTTAAGTCCCTGAAAATCCAGGACAAGTTATACATTGTTATGAAACCATACCTTTCAAAACCCTGAAAGAGTTAAAACAAGCTGTTGCTACTTACAGCTCTACTGCCCCCTTTACTTTGAGTTTACTAGAAATTATAGGACAACAGATTATGGCCCCAAAAGATTGGAAGGCAATTCAAAGCATGTTTGAATCCAGGTGATCACTTACTGGGGAAAGGAAACTTCTTTGAATATTGCACAGACCAGGCAAGCCATGAGGCTATTCATAACATATCCATTACAAAGGATAGGCTAGTTGGGGAAGTTGCCTTTGCTATCACCAATAATCAACTGACCTTCAAACTGCAAGCATATGAGCAAACCAAGATGGCTGCCATGAGGGTGTAGAGGGAGCTACCTTCCAGGGGTGACACAACCTGTAATTTGGCTTCTATATACCAAGGCTTGGATGAGCCTTTTCAGGATTTTGTCCCACACTTAGTAAAGCTAGTGAGAGGATCATAGGTAACATAGAAGCCAGCAAATTAATAGTACAACAATTGGCCTTTGAAAATGCAAACAGATGGTGTAAAGAGGCCTTAAGAGCCCATAAAAATGGGTGATGTTGCCAGAGATGGTTTGGATCTGTGCAGATATGGGGCCCTCACATGTACAGGGAGCTGCCTTGGCAGCAGCTATTACTCAAGTTGTTCATCCAGAGACTGGAGGGAACGGAAAAAACAAGGCCATTTGTTTTCGTTGTGGCAATGAGGGACATTTTGCCCAGAATTGTTCTGCTACACCTGTAAGGGCAGCACAGACATTATCTGCCTCTCTGACTAAACCTGCTAGTTCTTGTTTGAAGTGTCAGTGAGGGTATCACTGGAAAAATCAGCATAAATTTAGAACTCATGGGAATAGTCGGCCCCCTTCGGGAAACTCCCAATGGGGCCTGCCTCATCCTCATCAAACAATGGGGGCAGCTTTCTCAATTCCTCTCCAGCCTTACTCTCCTCCACCGAGCACGTCTCTGACCTCCCGAGAGTTAACAGCAGATAATGCAGGCTTGGACCTCAGTCCCTCCTCCAGGTTCATATTAACTCCTGAAATGGGGCCCCAAACTATTCCTATGGGAGTCCATGGACCTTTGCCTCTGGGTACAGTGGGACTTCTGCTGGGCCATAGCAGTCTTAGTGTAAAGGGCCTCCAGGTCGTGCCTGATGTCATCAATGCTGATCAAACAGGGGAAATGAGGGTTATAACTCAGGCAACTCAGCTGTGGAATCTGGAAAGTAATTACATGCAGAGGACGAAACCAGCCCAAGAACACGGGAGCTCCGCGAAGCACATGAACAAGCCATGGTAGCTTGTTAATTGATTGCTGGGGAGCAAGGCTGATATCAGTCAACATCTGGAGGGTATAAATAAACATTCCACTGTTCTTGGGGGGGTTCTCCTCGACTCACAAGAGGGGGCCTCCACTCGATCCCAGCTTTTTGTCTCTTGTCTATTTTTGCCTCATTCTCGCCGCCATTCCTTACCAGGGTACATCAAGAAACCAAAGAGATCCTGTTATGGTTCTAATATAAACATGTCTTTCTCTGGAAACTGGTTTAAAGAAATGTGTCTGATCACCAAGTTGACAAGTGGTGGAATGTTATGGTTGATACACTGTGTCAACTTGGGAGTCCAGAGGTTTAGCTGAGTGAGTCAGCAGGATCCCAAGGTGCTTACTTTGTACACATCCTGAGCCTGTGGAAGAGGAGGGCATGAACCTTGTGTGAGATCTACACGCCCCCTGAGTGGGGGTGGGCTGTTTACAAGGTAAGGGAAGGAAAGAGGCTGCTTGCCTGCTATTCCTCCCTTTTGCTGGCTGTTTGCTGCCGTGAACACTTGCCCTCTGCCATGTGCCACTCTGCCTCAGAACCAGCCAAGTATGGACTGAAACCAACACAAACTGTAAGCTAAATAAACCTTTCCTTTCTTCATTTTGGGTGTTGGGTATTTTGTCTCAGGAGTGAGTGTAAAGTAACCAAGACAGATCCCTACACAGTTCTCCTTTATTAATTTTTTGAAAATTTGAGACAAGTTCATACTAAGATGTCGGTTTGAGGCAGCCTTACTGACAGAGGCGGCACATGGAAAGCAAGACACTGACTCAGTGGTCACTTGCTCTTTTGTTCTGGGTTTACATTGGGTTCCAGCAAGTGTGACCAGCTCTGGTAAAGAGCCAACTGTCATGGCACATGCCTGTAATTCCCGCACTCTTCAAGTGAGGCAGGATTGCAAGGCCGCCCTAGACTACATAGAGAGACACTGACTTAAAAAAAAAAAAAAAAAGCTGGGCACAGAGATGCAACCTTGTAATCTGGAAGGCTGAAACAGGAGAATTACATGTTCAAGCTCAGGCTAGGCTACTACCAACTTAGCAAGACACTCTCAAAATTATTAACAACATAAAATAAGGGCTGCGGATGTAGCTCTGTGTGAAGGGCCTGATTTTAATCCCCACCCCGACCGTGTACTCTTGTTTGAAGGACTCATTTTGGTTATTGATGACTGCTCTGTTTTGGTGGGGGGTAGTCTGGGCTGACTGACTTCTGGCTCCTAAATTGAAAAGGGAGAAGCAGGAGTGGATGGATGGCCAGCGGGGCTGGGGAAGCACCTGATCATTTTGTCAGTACACAGCTGTTAGGAGCAAGGAGGAGCTGGGCCATTGAGTTATGCTCCCCTGTTGTCTGAGTCTAGATGGGCTTCTGTGGCACAATACCTGGGACTGTCAGAGTCATTCCCACGTCTATAAATGTGCAATGACAGTAACAGACTTGAGCCAGATGTGGTGGCACAAACCTTTATTACCAGTATTTGAGAGGCTGAGACAGGAGGATTGTCTTGGGTTCAAGGCCAGCTTGGGATTCATAGCGAGTCCAGACCAGGCTGAATTACATAGCAAGGCCCTTTCTCAAAAAAAACCCAAAAACAATCAAACCGGAGCTGGTCATACTTGTTGGAAGTATGGCCTCTCCCTAGTTCTGTGAGCCTATATAAAGACAGACAGAACCACCAATAGAGGATCAAATGTAACGATCCAGAGATGAGGGCAACCTAATCAAGTCCTTTAACTGCCAATCAGGAAGGGCTGCCAAGAACTGTGAGGTTTGAATCACAGGCCAAGTATACTGGAGATCTGAAAGCAATCACGCCAGAAGAGAGAGGCAGCTCTCCCTAGCATTTGGGGAAGAAGGGAGCCTGGGAAATTACTTCCTGAATTAAACTCTCAATACAAAGACTAAGGAGTCCTGAATTTCACTCCCAGCTGTGCTACTAGCATGGGACCATGAGCAATTCCTTCAAAACGTGGGGCTGAATCCGATCAGAGATCTCGTAGATTTTTTTTTCTATAGCTGTCTAGGCAGATGCTTCCAATGATGTTGGGCACAAGCTGAAATCTGCTTGCGGTCCCTCAATACCATGACCTCTGGCCTCTTTCAATTCTAAGGACTAACATCTTGACTTGGCAAGTAACAGGCATTTTTCTGATGGGAAAACTTTCCTCTTACCCTTCCAATGCACATAAGGGAAACCCCACTTAGCTCCTAAGGCATCACTGAGCCCGCCCTCTCAAGCTCCGCCTCTAGCAGAGTCCTCATAAACTTGTGCCTCTTTTGTCTACCTCAGAGGAGCTCTGTGCTGAGTGCTATGCTCTCCTTTTTGTGTTCCAGAGTAAAGGCTTTCTTCCCACTTTCTTCTTTTGTGTGAAAACCTAACAGGAGGGGCATTTAAGTTTTTGTTTTCATGTTCACCAAATTGAATCAGATCTACTTGTCTTTCTTCTTGCTGGAAATCTCAGGACAGTACTTGGACAGAATGCTCCAGGAATCCAGGGACTGCGTTATGTTTTATTGAAAGGAGCAGTGGAGGAGGTAATTTGGAGCCCACCTCACCACCCAATCCTCAGCCACAAAGCCACACAAGAGCAGGACACAGGAGAGGGAAGCTTGTGCCTATGGAAAGGAGCCTTCACTGCAGCTATCTCTTGTGGGGCAAGGAGAGAAGAGGTGAAAGGCAGGTGTTGCAGTGATAAAAGGGGTGAGATGGGTGTGTTGCTGCTGTGGCTTAGGCAGAGGACTCCTCAGAAGTGTCAAAGTGGACTGGAATGTATGGGTTCCCCTCACAGGCCACGATGACGCACTTGTTCTCCTGGCGAGTGTGGTACGAGCAGTCGGGGTACTTGGAGTTGCTTGTCAGGCGGCAGTCTGTGATGTGCATGTTGGAGCTGCTCTGGTAGCAGTTGGTCTGCCCATTCTTGCAGGGGACATTTATCTGGAAGCAGACAGCCTGGACATCTGCCAGGGGCT
>PVLD010034332.1:0-12785 GCA_004027595.1 Dinomys branickii | reverse complement strand
AGGGCCGGGCGTGGTGGGCTGTGTCCTAGTTACATTGATTCTCTCCAGGCGCTGATTAGGAAGGTTGCCGCAGGGTGGGGACTCTGCCCCAGTGGCTGTCGCAACCTCTCATTCTCACACTGGGTTCCACAACTGCTCCCGACCACCATTGCCTCTTTTCCTGGCTGCGCCCTCCCCTCTGCAGCCCTGGACCAGCTCTCGGAACTCTGCTCTCCCCTGGCCGAGTTGGGAGGCTTCCATGAGCGTGGGCCTCTGAAGCTGAAGCTGTGAATGCCGGAACGAGGGCGCGGGCCATGGGTGTGCTTGGAGCAGTGACTTCCTCCTTCTCCTCTCCCTCCGACTGCGCCATGGTGGATCTCCAATCCTTTCCTCCAGAAGAGGTTTTGCTTAGTCTTCAATTCCCCTTTCAGATCCTTCCTGAGTTCAGGATACCCACCTCTTTCCTTTCTGTCTCCCATGTTGCTATATTCCTATATTCCTTTGTCTGAGTGGCATTCCTCCGGGAGGTTCTCTCTGCTGCCTATCCGGTCACCATCTTGAAGTCCTCTCATAAAATTTATTTAGTTATTTGTTTCTTTCTAATGAATTGACCATTACATTTCTAAAGTTCTGAAATGGCCAACAGACCATAGAAAGATACCACTTTAGGCTCCTGTAGGTATAGGTTATTATCTTATTGGACTCCATAGGTTTTAACATTCTACTCATGCTGTATTACCAAGAGCACCTGAATGTTTGAAATGATAGGGAAAAAGAGCCTGTTATTGGTATATGGAAAGTTATAAATTTAATTCCTATGGATAACTTTAAAGACCTTTTAACACTCATTCGGTTGTGGATATTGATAATAAAATCTTAAATAAAAACTGAATTTTAAATATTAATGTTAATTGCCTCTAAGTGACATAAAAGTGCTCATACAATTAAAAGCTTTCAATGAACAGGAAGGTTGGGGCGTGGGGCAGTGAAAGAGCACTTGTCTTGCATGCTATGGACCCACACTTCACACCCCCAGCACTGCAAATCAAAAAGGGGACAGGGTGGATGACATTCACTTTGGTGGCTTCTACAATCTCACATGCAGCAACAACATTTTAATAAAGTAAAACGTGTCTTCTGAGTTGTCAAAACTATTTCCTTGTCAACAACTTTGTATTTTATACCAGAAGCTTTGGAAGAATGTATGGAAAGTCTTCCAAAGTTTAGATTCAGAAACATGACAGGTCCAAAACACCTTTCTTAGCTAAAGCAAAAAGCTGAGACTTTTACTTGGTACGTTTTTGTAACTTTTTCAACAGGTATCTATTGCATAGTAACAGCAGCATAACCTTGAGCCCTGTGCTTTAAAATGAACCCTCTGGGCTGAATATGAAACTCAATGGCAGAGTACCTGGCGAGCAAAGCCTGAGGACTTCGATTCAACCCTAAATACACTCCCAGGTATAATCACAAATAAGCTATGATTATCATTTCCAGAACAGTAAAACTGTGTCCCTCTTTTTCCTGGTAAAGTGAGTACATCTGGTAAATAAACTACAGTGGTGCCGTGGTTCACAAACAAAATTTATTTTATGATTTGGGGGAAGATGGATGCCTTTGTGTTTGTGTAGGTAAAATGGCTGTGGTTGTTTGTCACCCAATGTAGAGTTTGTGAACGGAGTCTGTCAAACATTTTTGTTTGAGAATCAAAATGTTTGTGAACAGAAGAGTTTCTGAACCAATACTAATTCTAGTATATTATTGAGAGGGAGGTTTATGTGTAGTAGAAATTATCAAGAATTATCTCACATTTATATTTAATTCCTAATGTTACTGTAACCATTTTGCATTTAAGAAAGTGTACAGATGCTGTCTTTGAAAAGAGACTGTAAAAGGGGGCACAGTAGGAGCATGCAGCCTCAGTCCCAAGAAAAAAGTGAACAGAGCTATTAATACAGTGTGTGGGTGATTTTTATTTATATAGATGAGAATGTTTCATGTATAATTTTCTAAAGGTTATGCAAGAACCAACTGTACTGAGTTGTAATAAAACTGCTCCACACCGGGAACTTTCCTGACACACTGCCAGTTCCTCTCCGTGAGAGCTGGAACCACAGGGTCTTGTGCCCTTATCCCAGCTCATACCGAACACAGCTCACTGATCTCTATTCAAACACACAATGTGCAGGAAAATTGAACATTTCATTTTAGTTTGTGTGTCTGAAAAACACAAAAAGGCAAGGAAATATGAATCTGTCCTTATTGTATGCTAGTAAAGCTGACCTTATTAAAAACTTCACTTTACAGAATATAAATATATTGAGTTTTTTTATTATGTCTTTATTATTTAGGGATAATATATATGAAAAGTATGAAGTTAATTCATACCATAGAGAAGAAAAATCATTTCTGTTGTAAAAACTAAAGTTAAGGGCCAGTGGCATAAGTGCGCCTGCCTGGCAAGTGCAACGTCCTGAGTTTGATTCCCGGTACAAAAAAAAGTACAAAAAAAAAGTGTTAAGAGTTAGTACACATTTTAAACAAATGATGGGACTACGAATGCTCTGGAACAGTTTGGCATCCACGAACCTCAAAAAACATGAGGTGAGACAGGAAAAAAAAACACACTGTACGGGTCATTCAGAAAATTCAAGTACAGCGTCTTAGTCACTTTTCTGTTGCCAGGGGAAACCCAATGCCCACAGCTTAGAGGGGGAGAGGCTTATTCTGGTTGACGGTTAGGGATGTTGGTTACCAGGTATGTACATTTGTCAAATTCAAACCTTGTGCATTTTACTTAAAAAAAAAAAGTTATACATGGTATTTTCAGTACTTAAGACCACTGCATTTACTTTAAAAAGTAATTCATTATATTGTCCATCAACAGTAATTACTGGGTGGCTGTAGTACTACAGGCTTTCATTGAAACTAATTCTGAATATGAGCTTATGTATCCCTAGCATATGACAAGGAAAATGATTTTTAAAAGCTGTGTGTATTATTGAGCAATCAAATTTGTTTATTACTTTGTTTCACTAAACATTGAGATAACTTGGTTTTCTTTCAAGATTAATTCACTCAGCAAAAACATAAATTATAAATTTACATTTGAAAATGTATTCAGAAAATTGATAAATAGTAAAGTTTAGAACAATTAGCAAAGTCTTTCTTTCACTTGCTCACTAACCATGCAAAGATAAATCTAAGAGACTCGTTCTGTTTCCGAAACACTTGGTAATGTCCAGGACAAAGTAGAAATGAGTCTAATTTTCAAACACTCAGGATTTACAAAACCAGGGCATTCTAATTAAGTGGAATACAATGAAGGTTCATGTAAGTTCATTAACTTTGATTTGGGTAGAAAAATTAATATTTAGTAGGTGGACTAAATTTCATTCATTCTCTTTTTCCCACGTAATCACAAACTAACTACTTACAGCAGGCACACCTTGAGTAGACAGAATGCTGTTTAATAGCTAGAGTCATACAAAAAAAGAGTTATGATCCTGAGCTGAGACAGTAGTACTTCTTTGAGATTATAAGACTTGCAGCTTCCACTTGGAGTTCCACACCTGCCTTTAACCTGGAGAGTCATTTGCTGATGGGCCTTTGAAACATTATGACTTGACAAATTTTACTGAATAATTTCTTTTAATTGATCAGTATCTCTTTTCACCTAACTTCCTCTTGTGTAAAGTTAACAATATAAAACCATCTACATATAAAGGAGAGAAATATAATCAGCCACAATCAAGTATAAGCAACTAAGATCAACTACATATTATAAAGGAAAGAAATGGTACATAACTTTATTTATATGGAGATCAATTTACTAGTTGTAGTGTTTGTCTGCTATGGTCTGAATATAGCTGTCCCCACCAAAACTCATGCTAAAGCTTGATCCTCCCAGGTGATGGTGTTGAGACCGAGTGGGACCTTTAGAGGGGATATTTACTTCATAAAGTTCCCCCTCATGAAGGGATTAATGCCATCTATGGAAGGAAAGATCCTTTTGTGAGACTGGATGTGATGGGGTCACCCTTGTGTTGGAAACTTGCATGCACCCTGCTCTTGCCCTTCTGCTTTTCAAACTGAAACAACATAAGGTCCTCACCAACAAACTGACTAGATTCCAGGCCCATGCTCTTAGGCTTCTTATTCTCTGGAATCATGGGCCAAAATAAACCTCTATTCATTATAAATCACCCAGCCTTAGGTATCCTATCAGAGCAAGAGAAAACAGAGTAGGACACTGCCTACTGGAGTTTAGCTTTAATGAGAAATGCATTTTTCCAGTAAGATTACACTGAAAGACTAAAAGAAAAAAACAAAATCTGCTATCAGTTGTAGGGCTAAAGCTGTGCTGGTAGGATTCAGTCTCTTCAAGCAGTTGTGCTGGAGCTCCGTAACACATCAGGGTGGGGAAGCCAGGAGAGAAACTGAGTTCATCTTTCTTTCTTTCTTTCTACAGAGACCTGGCATACTGCTAGGTCTTTTTAGCAAAGCTTATGAGTAAACAAGTATTTGGTAAATTTCTCAAACATGTTCCCAAGCCACAAATATGCCTTCAAACGTGAATGGTGAGCCCAAGGGCAGTGTCGGGGAGCTCTTGCTGCAGGAGCCTCTGTCAGTACACAGCTCAGCACAACATTCTTTGAGAACAATTACATGGAGGGCAAATTAAGCAAGGCAAACAGCACTGACAGCCTAATGTTTCCAACAAGACTACAATGAGACTTTCCTCAGGGCTGGGGGTGGAACTCAACGGAAGAGTGTCTGCCTGGTGTGCAAGACCCTGGGTTTCATACCAGCACCACCAGAAACAAGATGAACCGATACTTTCCTTAATTTAAACTATTTATTCATTTTCCTAGTGTTTGAACACACTAAAAGCTAGAATAGAAACAAGATTAGGTAGAGATACTTAAAACATTAGGTACCTATCATTATCTTAGCTATTTGTGGAATGTCTGGAACTCAGACTTACATAATAAAAAACAATTTGCATGTGTCTAGTACATCTAGAGACACTATTTTGAATTTGAAGTTTACTTTTTATGTTGTTCTTACAAGCTCAGAGTACCAGTTCCACAGATACAAAGAGCTTGAGCATGGGTGTGGTGGTGCACTCTTGCAGTTTTAGATGCTCAGCAGACTGAGGCAACAGAATCACAAGTTCAAGGCCAGCCTAGCAAGATCCTGTCTCAAAATAAAATTCAGTAAAAAGGCTGGAGATGTATGTCAGTGCTTCCTGGGCTCAATTCGCAGTAACACAAAACAACAAACAAAAGAAAGAAAGAGGTTTAGAGTCCTTCTATCCTCACAAGAAAAAGCTGGTGTGGGGGGGCAACGCGTAAAATCTTAGCTCTCTCAGAGATTTGCAGCTACGGAACAAATGCTATCCTGAAAACTGGAGACAGGTGAAACAGAATCACTGCTCACTGGTATCAGAAGCCACTGCTGAAGATGATAGCTGGTGGGAATTCTTACAAAGCTGCTCCCTTAATAGCTGCAGTCTGAGCAGGGGCCAGCTGGAAGGAGAAAAGTCCTGGGGGCCCAGGCTGAGGGAGATCCTCCACTTTCAAGAGCCCTGCCAGGTTCTCACTGTGAAGACCAAAGAACCATCTCCTGACGCTTCCCTTACACCAGTGGGGAGGGAAGTTACCATTCTGAAATATGCTCAGGGCACTCTGCTATTGTTATCAAAGACCTATTCTCATGGGAAACTAGTTTGCCAGAGCCTAACCTACACGGAAAATGAAGCTGAAAAGTGCGGGGAAAATGCCAAGAAGCAATTGGAAGGCCAGAGCCAGCAGCATGGGCTAACAGAACTGAGACTTAATCCCAGGATGACAGAACTCTTTCCCTTCCCTCACCATCCTGTATGATAGCAGGGGATTACAACCGAGAGAGAGAAAGGCCTGGGCCAGACTCAATGTTAGGGGGGCGTCTCTCAGGAAACATGAAGAAAAGGGGACACAAAAACAAGGACACTAGAGGAAATTCTAGCCTTTGATAGCAACAACTACAGCGAACAAAACCTTACTCTAGAAGCCTGTTTACATCAGTTCCTTTTCTCTGATAACGATGAATTTTGCTTTTCATAAAGAATTTTAAGGAGGGGCTGGGGATATAGCTCAGTGGAATAAGTGCTTGCCTAAGCAAGCGCAGGGTCCTGAGTTTGATCCCCAGTACTGCAAAAAAAAAAAAAAAAAAAAAAAAAGAATTTTAAGGAAACCTGGGTGGCACTTGCCTGTAGAGTCACAAGTTCAGGGCCGCCTGGGTAGCTCAAGTACTCTAGTGACACTGTTTTGAATTCAAAGTTTCCTTTTTATGTTGTTCTTATGAGTTGTGGGTACCAGTCCATCATATACACAGAGCTTGAGCCCAGGTGTGGTGGTGCACCCCTGCAGTTACAGATGTGCAGGAGGCTGAGGCAGTCACAGAGATCCTTTCATACATAAAAAAAATCAAAAGGCATGGAATGTAGCACATAGCTCATCTTCCTTCCAGGCTCCTCCTGCTTGGCCACCATGAATGTGAGCCGCTTTTCATCTGCCATGCTGATCCTGCCTGAGTCAGCTGACCATGAACAGCAACCAAGAGCCAAACTAAACCCTTTGTCCTTTAAGTTTTGAGTGTCACGTATTTTGTCCCAGCAACAGGAAAGTGACTAAGAGAGGCCTCTACGGAAAAATGCATACAACACTTAAGAACAGTTGCCTAACGTAAGCAGAGAGCTACCACTCTAAGAATCAAGAAAGAAGTACTAGAAAAAATATTAATGGAAATGAAGAATGCTTTTAATGAGCTTATCAGTAAGAACTAGAGAGCTTTAAGATACATCAACAGGAAGGACTGGGGGTGTAACTCAGGGATATAGTGTAGTGTGGTCAGCATGCATGAGGCCCTGAGTTTAATCCCTAACACCAAAATCAACAACAAAAACAAACAAAAAAGAAACTTCCAAAACTAAAGAGAGAAAAAAGAATTTCTAAAAGCTGCAGAACAATTACAAAAGGCATAAATATGGATGATAGGAGTACAAGGAAGAGAGGTAAGAGAGAAAGAAACAGAATATTTGAAATAATGATGACTGAAATTTCCCCAAACTAATGATATACACCAAACCACAGGTCTAGAGCTCAAAAAACACCAAGTGGGATAAATACCAAAAGCCTATTCCTAAGCTTGTCATATTCGAACTGCAGAAAATCAAAGATGGAGAGAAAGACTTAAAAGATACAAAAGGAAAAAGCACCTCACCTAGAGAGGAACATGGATAAGAATTATAGCACACTGCACTTCTCGTAAGAAACCATGCAAGCAAGAAGGAAGCGGAGGGCTGGCAGTGTGGTCTACTGGTAGAACATACAGGTTTAATATTCAGCAGGTGCACACACATACACACACACACACACACACCAAAAACAAAAACAAAGAAGAGATAAAGGTATTGCAAGAGAAAACGTATCAATCTAGAATTCAATATCCAACAAAATCATCCTTCTAATAATGAAGGAAGAGCCAGGCGTGGTGGCACATGCTTGTAATCCTAGCACTTGGGAGGCTGAGGCAGGAGGATTGCCACAAGTTCTAGGTCAGCTTGGGCTACAAAGACAGTTGAAGATGAGCCTCAATTACATAGTGAGACCCTGTCTCAAAAAAAAAAAGTGATGGAACAAATATAAAGACCTCAGACAAAAAAAAAAATATATATATATATATATATATATATTAACAATTTCTTGCCTGCCAGTAGACCTGCCTTACAAAAAAATGTTAAAAGATACTCAGATCTGCATAGAGAAAGAGCTTCCAAGAACAAATAAATGAGCTCTCAGACCACAATGTAATGAAACTGGAAATCAGTAATAGAAAGCTGGAAAATACCAAAATATTTAGAGATTAATAAACACAGTTATAAATAAGACATATCCCAAACAAGTCTCAGGAGAAAGTAAAAAGTATTTTGAAATAAAAAATACTACTGCTGCATAGTAACAAATGTGGCTGGCCTCCCTCCTCAGTCCCACAGAGGCCACTAAACCCTTTAAGTTCCCCAGGGACAGGAGGCTCTTTCCTGCTCACTGTATTAACAAGGTGACCTGTGCTGAGCTCCTGCATAGTTTATGCTGAAGAGATGACTCAAGGTAGTGGCTGGCCACGCCACAAAGACAAACCACGTGATCATAATTACAGAATCAGGCCTGAGCCACGTGACAGCCACTCTCTGGGGAGAGAGAAGGGTGGTAAGTTCAATCACATGGCTGATCATTCAATCATTCATCCCTAAGTCATTAAGCTCCAACCAAAACTTTGGTCAGTGTGGGTAAGTTTTCCCGGTTAGCAATGTTCTGTGCACATTATTGTACACCGATGCACAGAAAGGGTGACAGGTCTTGACATCATAGGTGAAGGTGCCAGAAGCCGTGTCTCTGGGAACTTCCCAGGATCTGTCCTATACACCTCTTCTTTCAGCTGGTCTTGACTCACACCCTTTTGGTATAATAAAACTACAATCATAAGCATAGTGCTTTCCTGAGTTCTGAGAATCAGTTTAGTGATGTATCAAATTTGAATCTGACCAGGTTTGGTGAGTGGTGGGAGCCTGCACACTGGCACCTGGTGTCCTAGTGAGGGTAGTCTTTGGAAGCCATGTTAACCTGTGATACTTTGACAAATCCTTTTAAAATCTGTGCTTCTATACACATGGGTATGCACATATCACTGCAGTGTACAGTCCTTAATTCTTTCTAGACTATGCCCAGGAGTGGCATAGCTGAGGCAAATGGTATTTCTACATTTAGTCTTTTGAGGAATCTTTACACTGATTTCCATACTGGGGAGATGGGAATGGTGGATAAGTAGGAGAAGAGAGGACGGGGATAACTGATGAAGGTGTGTTAAAAGCATGTCCCAACCTCCACAAATAAACCCCATAACCATGTACTATTAACATATACCAATAAAATATAATAAAAAGCCTATCAAAATTTGTAGTATAAAGAAATAACAGGGGCTGGGGATATAGCTCAGTGGAATAAGCGGCTGCCCAGCAAGCGCAGGGTCCTGAGTTCGATCCCCAGTACCGCAAAAAAAAAAAAAAAAAAAAAAGAAATAACATATTGAGAGATAAATTTGCAGCATTGAATGCATGCATAAAAGATTTAGAGTCAATTTCTAGGGCTGCAGGTGTATTTCAGAGGTAGAGTGCTTGCCTAGCAAGCTTGAGGCCCTGGCTTCCGTTACCAGCATCACAGGAAACAAACACCTAAATAATTCTTTGATATTATAAATTAGTGAACCAAAAAAGGGAGAGTAAATTAAATTAAATTAAAAAAATAACAAAACCCAGGAAACTAAGAAAGAAAAATTAACTACACTGAAAGCTGGTTTTCTTTTTTTGGCGACAGGGTCAGGCTGGCCTTAAACTCAGTGATCCTTCTGCCTAAACCTCTGGAGTGCTGGGATTATACATGTGCACCCCCGTGCCTGGCACTGCAAGTTGGTTCTTTAAACATCAATAAAACTGATAAAGCTCTAGCCAGACTAACCATGGAAGAGACAGGACACAAATTACTAATGCCAAAAAACAGAAGAAAGGCCATCAGTATGGATCCCATGAACAGTAGACAGGCAGGAAGGGGACCTAATGAACAACTCTATTCCCTTGACTTTTATTTACATGAAACAGACCAATTCCTTGAAAGATACTTACCAGAACTCAAAACAAATAGAGAAATAATTTGAATAGGCCTCTCTTATTAAAGAAAGTCAATCAACAATTATTAGCTTTTCAAAATAGAAAGCTTCAGGCCCAGATGGTCAATACTAACAAATATTTAAAGGAGAAATTATATTAATAATCTGTAACATCTAGAAAGTAGAAGCAGATGGAATATTCTCTAACTTAATTCTATGAAACTAACATTATTCTAATACTGTACCAAAACCAAACACAGACAATACAAGAAAAAAAATTACAGAGCAGAATCTCTTATGTACATAGATGTAAACACCCTTAAGGAAATTTTTGCAAGTTGAATCCAACAATGTATAAAAAGGAATTATACCCCACCAGCAAGTGGGACTGAACCCATACATACAAGGCTGGTTTGACATGTCAAAATCAGTTAATGTAATCTATCACACTGTCAGGTTGAAGAAGAAAAGCCACACAATCACAAATTACGTATACAGAAGCAGCACCAAGTCGAGGGCTGCTAACCAGTGCACTCTGGCAGGCCAGTATCAGGGTTTCAGGGCGGGCTCCTCCACTATCTGTGCTGTCCTGGGGCTGAACTAAATGGTGGGCACCATGCGTGGTGGAGAAGCAGCTGAAGGAGGCCCGGCACTATCTACTGGAAGTCCTGCAGCGGCTCCAGGTCTAGCTCTCCTGTGGAGTATTTATAGTATTTTATTGTTTGCTTTCTGAAGAGAGATATCTGGAATTCAAGCACGGAACAATGTACAAAATTTTATCTAGGAAAAAGAGGAGCTTGATAAATAGAGTTTTGCTTTATATTTTTTGTAGACAACCTGATGCGTTAGTCTGTTTTATAGGTACCTATACATAAACTTGTATCTTGTGGGCTGTAATTTTTAATTATTAAAAAAACTGTTCACTCTGCTGTATGTACTGTCTGAGTGTTTCAGAATAGCAGGAAAACACATTCCATAAAAGAATGGAATGTCCAAATTAGGGAAACCTGTAGAGATAGAAAGTAGATCAGTTGTTACCTACAGCTGGTGACTGGAAGGTGAGAGCTAAAGGGCATGAGATTTTTTTCTGGGGTAATAAAATGTTTTAAAATTGACTATGCTAATAGATGTACAACTCTGAATACATTAAGGCAGGTAAATTGTACGGCAGGTGTATGTTACAGCATAATGAAGTAGCTAAAACCTTTCTCTGTTTAAGTATCTCACTATGGATTAAAGAAAGAGGATGGTGAATTTTAAAATACATTAAAAATACAACTGGCAGATGCTAGGGGTCAACAGTTAGAATCAGGGCAGGTGGGCCAGCCATTTCCCTTAGAACAAAAATATAAAATTCAGTAACCATGAAGCTTACAAGTTTTACAGATAATTTAGATGTAGCTGGAGTATATGAAAACTCAAAAACTTAAGGTGATCTTATCAGCAGAAAAGATATTCTGAACCAGCTTAGCCCAAAGAAGCATTTTGATTGCCTAATTTAACTCTGTAAAGGAGAAGTAAATCTTATAGCTGGTCTCTGTAAACCTCACAGCTGGAACATTCTAACAGCACCTTGCAGTTTCCAGTGATCAAAGTAAGTTACTTTATATACTAAACTAAGAATTTCATAATAGAAATAATGTAACACCAGGGGGTACAGTTATCATGAAATAATTACACTCCTGGGAGATTACAGACTCAAGGCTGTACCCCAGGGGTGTGATTATCCCAGGATAACCACATCTACTGAAATTGCCTTATTGCAAAAATAATCTCTATTCACTGGTGAGGCATTATTCAATAGGTGATTTTTTTTCAAATGAAAAGATCTTTTTTAGCTTGAATCAGTAAGTGGATAAGGAAATTGGTCAGTTTATTTTCATTGCATTCAAGTTTAGAACACAGCATCATGATTTGCTTTCCTACTTGAGGTAGTAGAGTTCTGATTTCATTTTTGAGAAATCTTTAAGAGTTTCTATTAGTTTAGTAAAGTAATATTATTAAATTCAAGTCAAACTTCAAAGGCATTAACTGATACACTTTAAAATAGTTTACTTCTGTGTATAATTTTTAATTCTTCTCGAGCAAGTATTCACTTGAAAAATTATAAACGTAACTTACCTTCCCTGTGGAAATACAGACGAGCAAAAGGACAAACTACTGTAGGTGACACTACTGCTCAAATCCCACCAGTTAGAACCTCGGTTCTTCCCCACCCTTTTTCTAAATGTCGCTGTTTCTCTGTCTACATGTCACGTACAGATATAAAAGAAACAAATACAGCTCCATTTTATACCCTATTATTAAAATTTGACTAAATGCTGCAAACAATGTCCCTATCACTAAGAAATCTTCATTTGGGTTGCCACACAGCATAGTATTACCTTGTAGCACTATTCCACAATTTAGCTACTTAGTCTCTCCCTCTCCCTTACAATCTTTAGTGACTAAATCATTAGTGCACAGTCATGATTATTTCCTTATGACAAATCTGACTTTATAGTAAGTAAAATACAAGTGAAACAAACAGAGAAGGTTACTATCCTCCCAAATCGTCAGCTGTTCTTATAAACAGTTTATTTTTATTTATTTATTTTTTTTTTGCGGTACTGGGGATCGAACTCAGGACCCTGCGCTTGCTAGGCAAGCGCTTATTCCACTGAGCTATATCCCCAGCCCCTTATAAACAGTTTAAATTGATCATTCTTGAGCTGGGAATGGTGGTGCACGCCTGTAATCCCAGCACTTGAGATGCTGAGGCAGGAGGATTGTTGCAAGTTTGAGACCAGCCTAGGATACAGAGACAGCTAAGGCCAGCCTGAACTGCATAGTGAGACCTTGTCTCATAAAGACCAAAAAAAAAAAAAAAAAAAAAAAAAAAAGACCATACTGTGATGGTCTATCAGAAATAGATTAGTAGAGATCCGGGGAAGATGGCGACCGGGTGAGCAGCAAGGGAGCGAACCTCCTTAATAAACACCACCAGCTCGAGACAGACTTGGTGAGCGTGAATGCCGGAACCTCGGCTGGGAAGTTTAAACTGGGCGTATTTCTCTGAGATGCCGGGGGAGATGTGGTAGGGCGGACCAGGCTGCCGGGGC
>PVLD010034331.1:0-12785 GCA_004027595.1 Dinomys branickii | reverse complement strand
TCAACTGTCTGACTAAATTTGCATGTCTGTATATGGGTCCATACATCTACAATTCGAAGATATCAATGGATAAAGCAACAACTACTGTTGAGACCATATCACCTTGTCTATAGATTAGTTGTGATTGTACTATTTTCTATGATAATGGGTGTCTGTTTGTCAATATGTTTTTGTACTTTTATGTTTCTAAAAAAAAAAAGATAATAATAATAGTAAGCCTTAACTGGTTTGAATAATGATTAGGAGGAGTGCAATCATCAAATAAGAAAATCTTTAAACACTTCTGAAAGAATCTAGTTCATCAGCTCCACCTAGGAAAAGGGGGAGGGCCCACAGTGCAGCCAGGCGTCCGTGTCAGGAGAGGGAGCAGGAGGCAGGCAGATGCCATGGGTGTGAGAAACAGAGGGGCCGGAACTACTGCCATTCACGGAAGACCCATTTTTAAGTATTCACATCCAGACCAAAGCAACTAGTGACCACGAGGTGGACAGAAGCAGAAGTTGGGGTCAGACAGGAGAAACCAATGTCTCAGTCAAGATGGCTCATGAAACACATTTTCTGACTCTTGCTTCCAAAACTCCTGTGACATGGTTTTAAAGAGATTGCATTTCTTTACATGCATAAGATGGCAAGGTTAAAGGAGAGAGGAGGGCAACTGCAACCACAGTACGACTGCTGGGAAACAAGTGGACCCGAGGTAATTGACTTGAGAAAGGGTTCGTTGGGAGAAGCCAGAAAGCAACCTGGTTTACACACATTCGCCTCGCACGGCAGCCTCACGCACCTCTGGAAAGAGGAATGAAAGTTGTGTAAAGGAACAGGTGTTTAAGAAGAAATCACCACGACCATAGCCACTGTAGCAGAAATTTCAAGCCCTGGCCAGAGGGATGGAAATGAGGCACATCGGGTACAGTTGAGGGCTGGGGTGCCATTCAGAGAGGCAAAGTGAGCATCCACCCAGCTGACTACAGACTTGTGATCAGTCTCCAGAACTGGGCCAGGCAGAAGCAGATCCTCCAAGGAGGAGATGGAAGATCCTTTTCTGGGGAATGCTAAGGCTCCAGAGAAAAGGCCTGATTATTCTGCAAGAAGCCTGTAGCTTCAAATCTCACGCTTGGGTCCAGACCTTCCAACGCACATATTTTTCCTAGCCACAGAACAGGGATTCAGCTCCCTGCTTCCCTCCTTAAGGGCTGAGCACAGCGCTAGGATGCCTGTTTGCTCTAGCTTTGGAGTCCTGGACACAGAGTGAGGGAGGCTGGCTTGCAGGCACTGGGAGTAGCTTCACCACTGGCCAGGAGCCTCCCTGCTAGCTACCCTCTACACACCCACCCAACTTGGCAGCCAGCAGCTTCTAGATTTACACAGTGCATGTGATTCCTGGTTTGGCCTCTGCCCTGGAAGTGGAGGATGAGCCTCGCTGTGCTGGCAGCACTGCTCTAGGAAGAGTTCTTGGCCACCTCCCACATTGCTGCCGAGCACCCTCCTAAACTGCACTGGCTGGTGATGGAAAGCCTAGGAAAGGCTGTGGAAGGTGGTACGCAGGCAGGTGGTGCAGCATGGTGGTTATACATGGAAGCTTTAGAACCAGAGACACCTCCACCAAAATCCCAGCCTTGCCCTTACCAGTCACATATTGACAGCACATCACTCGGCCTCGTGAAGTAGCCATTTCCCAATTCTAAAATAAATAAAATAATAGAGTTTATCTCCCTGTATGGTTGATATGAGAATTATGTGGTGTTTTCCCTCAGCCCAATGTCTGACCTATGTCAAGGCACAATGAATGTTTTGTTAAAATGATCAAAATAAATCTTAAGGCTGTGGAGGTGAATCTTCTGCACATGTGCTACAGCAGGGTTGTTTGTGTCACTGAAAACTGTAAAAAGTTTGATATCACTGTGTTAAAGCATGCAGTTGGAGCAAAGGCACATTCAAATTGTATTTTGTATGTGTGTGAGTGTGTGTGTGTGTGTGTGTGTGTGTGTGTGTGTGTGTGCGTGCAAAAGAGAAAGAGAGAGAGAGGGAGACAGAGAGACAGAGAGACAGAGACAGAAACAGATACTGGGGTTTTTAGTTGCTTTCTCTGGGGACTAATGATCGGGAGGAACTTCTGAGTTTATTGGCTATTTGCACATCTTCTGTGAAGGGTCTGTTCAGGCCATTGCTCATGTTTTAAAAATTAGATTGTCTTTTTATTATTGAGTTGTAAACATTATAATATATGCTGACTATAAATCCATTGCAAATACGTTCTCTCAGTGTGTATGTCACATTTACATTCATCTTGGGAAATAGGTCTGTATAAATATTGCATCTTAATTGTTTTTTTAAAAAGCAGAAGTCCAAGGAAAATCATATCGGTCTACTTTCTGTTTGTTCACTGTCGAAATACCTACTATTGTGTAATTTGTAAAGAATAGGGGTTTATTTAGCCCATAGTTCTAGAGATTGAGAAATCTACAAACATGGTTCCAGCATCTGCTCAGCATCTCACGGAAGCCTTGCAGCAAGATAACAAGGCAGAGGACATCACATGGTGCCAGCTTATCTCTCTCTTCCTGCTCTCTTTTCCTTTATTTTTTTAGGCAGGATCTTATTTTATAGTCCAGGCTGGACTTGGATTAACTGTGTATCCCAGGCTGGCCTTCAACTCGTGGTGATCGTCCTGCCTTAGCCTCCCAAGTGCTGGGATTACAGGCTTGCGCTATTACACCCGGCTTCTCTTTCTCTTCTTATAAGCCCCTACTGCCATCATAGGTACCCATTCTTATGACCACATCCAACTCTGACTACTTTGCAAAGGCCTCTCTTCCAAATACCATTAATAGATCAGTTTGGGGATTGTTTCCAACATATGAAATCTTGTGGGACATATTAAAAATAGCATTGACTTATCAAAGTTTTTCTTTTATGCTTTATGCTTTTGGACTACTGTTGAGAAAATCTTTGCTTGCCCTAAGGTAAAAACATTTCCTTCTATGACTATAGACATTTTATAGTTTTAGCTTATGTTTAGTTTATGTTTACACCTTGACCCACTAACATTACTTTTGCCTGTGTGGTCATGTAAGAGCTTGCAGTTCATTTTCCCTTATATAAAATCCAGTTAATCCAGCACCACTGAATAAGTGAACTATATTTTTATCTTTTGAATTACTTGGCACTTTTGCCAAAAATTAATTGACAACTTATGGTCAATTTCTGGTTTCCCATTGTCTATATGTCTATGTGGTAAATATATCACACTATATTAATTGTTGTGACTTTTATAAGATATTTCAAAATTGGGCTGTATAATTCTTTGTATTTCAAAGTTATTTTGTCCAACTGACTTTTTAAAAAAATTCTTTTCTTTCTTTTAAAGAGAATAAAAGAAACAATTAAAAAGATACAGAATTTCAGAACAAGATGATAGGAAATTAATAATGGCTGTTATATTGCACATTGTTATCTTCAAAGTAATTGCTCAGATTACCAGATATAGGCACGCAAAACTGATCAATTAGGCATTAACTGTTCCTTTCATTTTTTTTTTTTTTTTGTGGTACTGGGGATCGAACTCAGGACCCTGCGCTTGCCAGGCAAGCGCTTATTCCACTGAGCTATATCCCCAGCCCAAAATGTGCTTTTTTTTTTTTTGGCGGTACTGGGGATCGAACTCAGGACCCTGCACTTGCTAGGCAAGCGCTTATTCCACTGAGCTATATCCCCAGCCCAACTGTTCCTTTCAATAAGCCAATAGAAATTAGTAGTACAATTATCTTAGCTGTCTTGTGTGTGTGTGTGTGTGTATATACGTATATATTTTCCCTTGTTTCTTTCTTTTCTCCTTTCCGTCATCCCAGTTGTTCTTTCCCTATGCTCCACTTCAAGCTGTAAGAGGAAAACCAGGGTCACCAGACATGTGAGGAAAGCCTATAACATAAAAACACTAAGTCAAAATAAAGAAACAGCACATGCAAATTAGAAGAAATAGAGAAAATACAACTAGAAGACCTGAAATTAGTAACCTTAGAGATATGAGAAGATATTGAATCCATGGATGAAAAACAGAAAGGAATTAAAAGGACTCTTCAAAGAATGAAAACTTTTAAATTTTTCAGGTGTGTGTGCATGTAAACACACATTATCTGAAAGCCAACAAAAAGATTGAAAAGTGAATTTGAGGAAATCTCCCAGATTGTAGAACACAAAGGTAAGAAGATAGAAAATATGAGAGAAAATTTTAGAAAATTTAAGCTCAGCTCAAATAGTTCTTTATCCAAGTTTCAAAAATAGAAAATCAAAACAAAGGAATTAGCAATAAGATAACCCAAGAAAATATTTTGCTAATGAAGAATATCAGCTTTTACATTGTTATAATCTAACCAATATTCAGCATAGGTTTAAAATATGTGAATTATTATGGAATAGCGTAACACTGGGGACGAAAGGAAGATCCTACAGGGTTGAGGGAAGGTTGCTTGTGAAGGATCAGGAGTCAGAATAGCTCCGGTCACCCAAACAGTGACACTAGAAACAAAAAGACAGCAGGGCAACATCTTCAAAATCCTAAAGCAAAGTTATGTCCATCCTGAAACTATACCCAACCAAATTGCCAAACAGATGTGATAATAAGCTAAGGAGACTTTTCAGGTCTCTGGGATCTCCGAATATTTACCTGTCAGCCCTTGTTTTTCAGGTACATACTAGAAAATGCAAGTCACAAGAACGTGAAAGGAAACCAAGAAAGAGGCCTGTGTGGGGTATGAACAGCCATATCCAAATACAGGAAAGAGACAAAGGTGACTCGCAGGATGTGGTTGAAGGGAAGACAGTCAGGCCACAGTGCTGTAGGTCAGGTGCTCCAGAAGGAACTTCTTCAAGATGAAGTGGAGAAAATACCCACAGTATCCATCCATACTGGGATGGATCCTGGGATGAATAAAATACCTTTAGTATCCATGCCTACTGGGAAGCTACTTAGACTGTTGGTGGAAAATCTGTAGTCTATTTAGCAATAATTTCTTTAACACTAACAAACTATAAAACAAACTATAACACAAAGAAAACAGTTATAGTAAGATAAATGAAATTCTAACAGATCATTGTACGTACAGTACACTAAATGGACACTGTACATGGTCATAATGATGACAGTGCCATATATTTAACTAAAAATTTCAAAAACCATATTTGAAAGAGAGAAAGGGTGTGCCTATATTTGTTGGATGTATGAGTTTTGCATATAAATGATGGCATTATACATAGGGTAGGTTGAAAGAGTGATTAAATCCTCATATTTTATTGTGTGAATTCTATGGATTCCTGGAATTGTGGGAAAAGCAGGAAAATTCACGCAGTCACTGCCCACGAGTTCTGCATCCTCAGATTTAACCAACCTGAGATTGAACGTATTCATTAAAAAGTTGTGTCTTTACTGAACATAAACAGACTTTTTTCCTTGCCATTATTCCCTAAACAATACAATCTAACAGCTATTTATACTGCATTTATATTGTACTGGATATCACAAGTAATCAAAAGATAATTTATAGAATACAGGAAGATGTGCATAGGGTATACACAAATACTACGCCATTTTATATAAGGGATTTTGAGAATCTGTGGATTTTGGTGCCCAGGGACCAATTCATGCATACAAGGGATGATAGTTTTTTTAAAAAATACGATGACAAATACCACAAGAATCATTCTAAAATAATTGAAAGTTATGCCCCTTCCTGAGCAGGAGGCTGAGTGGTTGGACGTGGTCCTGGACTATACTTTTTATAACAGGGTATATTTGAGCCTCCAACCTACTATATGGATGTCATGTTGATAAGGATGAAACAGAACAGGGAGACAAAAATCTTCCAGACTGAGATGGAAATGTACTGCTAGCACATGCCCAGCAATATAATTTGTCCGTCATCTGCCCTCACCTCTATCAATAGAGGCAAGGTACAGTTTACAGAAAGACCATTCAGTGGATCACACATACAGACATAATGTGCAACCAACACAGTATGTGAGGAAAACCAATACCCTAAAATAGAAGCTACAAATAAAAGTCAAAACCTAAATAAATTTAGATAATGGAACAAATAGAAGGTTTTTTAAAAAGTGTGCAGTCCTCACAGAGTCAGAAGGCCGTATCACATCTCTAAAACAAGAACACACTGTTACAATTGAAAAAAATAAGTGAGCCTTTTGGGAACTAAACCTTAATGACTACAATTAAAAGGTTCAATGGACATTTTACTCTTAAACTGGAGGACCAAACTGAAGGATTTCTTTTTATCCACAACAGTTCAAAAGGCAAAGAGACAAAGGTATGAGAAAGGAAATAGTCTTAGAAGATACAGTGCAAGATCATTCTAATAATAGATTCACAAGAAGAAGATGAAGAAAAAACCAATATTTTAAATGTCACAGCACTAGCGAAAGAAACTAATCTTCACATTAAAACGATCCATTGAATCCTACTTATGATCTGGCTTCCTTTAAGGTTTATAAGACTTAAAACTCCCTGAATTCTTGAACTGAACCTATACTTACCCTATTTCTCCATATATCTCAATTATAAGTGCTAACATCAGTTTTTAATTCCCCTTGCACATTTTCTATCTCTTGGCCAGCATATCATTCTCTCTTATCTTGCTTCCCAACTTCCTATGTGGAATCTCTGAATCGCTATAATTTTCTCCTTGCTGCTTTGCCTTTCTGTTTACCACTTAAAATTAAACAGCTTCAATTTCTGCTCTTACTATTGTAGTCTGTGCCTGGCATACTCCTTTGAGTTGGGGTGAGCTATCCCACCAACAGGGTACTCTGTGTAACTATGCTCCTTTGCACTGGCGTGGTTCTTCTGGGAACTTGTATAAACATTATATGGATAATTTCTGCCAGTCTCTGATGTACATTACAGGAAACTAGTACTGCCCACCTTGTGAATATTTGGTCCATATTAAGAATCTATATGTGAGTCTGTGAACATGTATATCTGTGAAAAGCAGGACGGCATGGGCTGTGTCTATTTGCTCACTGCCAAATTCAAACCATATATTCAACGTTGAATCCAAAGGTCAAATCATGCTTCTTGCAGGAAGATACATATCTGTTCTGTGGGCTTCACATAGGTCACGGAAACATCCTGTTTAGCTACCATAGTAATTCTAATTGGTTGCTAAAAAATTCTAATTGGTTGCTAAAAGCATCTGGAATACAATGGTAGTGACATTTCCCTTGACTAGGGTATGGACCCACCCAAACCACCGTGGACCAACACAAGTGTGAGCAAATCACTCCAAACAGTATGATCTGTATTGAGCATAGTAGCAGACGACCCACCCTGTCCACTCCAGATGTTCATTCAGCATCTGCCACATGTCAAGCGCAGTGCTTGTCAGAGGAGATGCAAAGGTGAGTAGTGCAAGGCTGTTGGAACAGAAAGGACCCAGGAAGTTACCTCTGCCAATTTCCACACGGAGAAATGAAAGCTCAGTGCCGTCAAAACCTTGCCAAAGTTTGCACTTTCAACGAGTGGCAAAGCCAGAATAAAAAAATCAAAGCTGTAAATATGTTCAAGCATTGTTATATGTGGTTCATTTCACTGCACTTATTACCCTGTAGTCATTAGGGGGAAAGATGAGCTGATACATTTTTAATGTAAAAGGATGAGGGGGCAAGTTTTTAATAAATAGTACTTTGTATGACCTCAGTTCCTTGTCAAATATCTCATAGAGATTACTGTTCTAGAGCTGAAAAGGGTATTCTATGTACATAGAAACTATTTTTTCAAATCTTAACTCTTTTAAAGATAGTTGAGACTTTCAAACAGCAAGAAACTCAATATCAGGGAGGAATGTGGACTCTTCACGGCCCCTTCTCACCGCTTGGAAATGGGCTACTCCTTATGGTCCAAGAATCCCTGGCTCCAAGGTGCTACTGAGCAGAATTTTGAAGAGAACTCCTGCTCATCATCTTCCTGTATTTTCATGTGGAACATGGATGTGCGAGTGGCATTGAGGATGGCTGGTCATTCAGAGATGAAAACCATACTGCTCTGAATTGTAAATGTTTTTGTTAGATCAAGTTGTACGCAACACCACTTTGGAAGGGAGGACTTAAAGAAGAAAGACTGTTGGGATAGGCACACTTTTATTTTTTTATTAACTACATAGGCACGCTTTTATATTTTTTATTTTTCATTAACTGCATAAGAAACAAAAACAAAAACAAAAACTTCCTGTCGAGCTATCAGTCATCTATCTGTAATCTGTCTATCCATCTATTCATCCATCAGTCCATCCATTTATTCATCCACCCATCCATGTATCTATTTAAAGAGGTTGGCATCTCATGGGCCACTCTCTTTACCACTCCTCTTTCTGCTCTGGTCTGAATCACAATGCAGCTAGATGCCTCTTCCTGTAAGTCATACATTTATTGCAATCCCCCCAGTGTCTTCTCCATAGCTTCCTACTCTTTTTTAAAAAAAGTTGTTTGCCTTTTGGCTTCTGCTGAGGATCAGGTCCTGGATATCAACTCTGTAATGAGTTACAGAAGGTTTATTCACCTACTATAACACTTCCTTGCACCCAAGCCACTCTGCCCCTGTCTTCGAGAGTCACCTGGCACATCTTCACTCCTCCCCCACAGTCTTATCTCTCTGCATTCTGTGTTCCAGCCTAGCTGAACCCACCACACAGACTCATACCTTTTAATCTGTGCGTGTGCTGATTCTTCAGTTGGAAATGTCCTTTACAATGCTGTTGGTATCACTTCCCTCAACTCTCTGCTTACGGGGAGACTGATCCCTCCTCACTTTCTGCTCCCATTGTTCACCTCCTACCCAGAGCCCTACTTTCCGGTTAGTGTCTGCTGGTTTATGACCATGGCCTCTCTAGAACTGGAGCATCTTGAAGCCAAGGGCTACTCTATTCTTTTTTATCTTTGGTGCAGCTGCATCTAAAGTCCTATTTTCAAACTGAGAAAAGCATACTTAAGAAGAAACAACAGTTACTTCAGGATCTGTTTCTAGGGAGTTACTTTTCAATTGACTTGCTTTCTGAAAGCTTTTCTGAATTCTGGGGGTTAGCCCTGTTATGGTTGATACATTGTGTCAACTTGGGGAGTCTAGAGGTTTGCCTGAGTGACTCAGCAGGGAGCCAGGGTGCTTACTTTGTACACATCCTGAGCCTGTGGAAGAGGAGGGCGTGGAGACTGTGTGAAAGCTACACACCCCCTGGGCGGGGGTAGCCTGTTTACAACGTAAGGGAAGGTAAGAGGCTGCTTCCCCGCCATACTTCTTTTTTGCTCTTGTGGTTTTTGCTGTGCTCTGCTGCTGTGAACATTCACCCTCTGCCACGTGCCACTCTGCCTCAGAACCAGCCAAGTATGGACTGAAACCTCCACAAACTGTAAGTGAAATAAATCTTTCCTTCCTTCATTTTGGGTGTTGGGTATTTTGTCTCAGCAATGAGAGAAAAGTAACCAAGACAAGCCCTTACCAAATTCAGAGGATCTTTCTTATGCTCATCATTATTACTTTCCCCCAACTTTGCTAGTTTCCTATAGAACAAAGGGAGAAATTTATAATTTCACTACCATCTATCGCTTATTAGATTTTTTGCTGTCATTGCCTTTTATTCTTTTACTCAATAACATAACTCAGCACTATGAAGGATGTCAGAGAATAAGAATTTAGTTTGACAGAATGTTAAATTATTTTTTAAACATCATTTTATTTCTTGTATGAATATATTCAAAATATTCACAATTGCTATTGATCTCTGACAAGATTTCTGTTTGAATTCTAATGCACTCATTATTTTAAAAAGCGAGGCTTAGAATCACAGTTTAAAGCTTATAGGATATTTGGGATTACCTCATTCATAACCTTCCTTTGAGAAGAAGCTGTCAAGAAACAAATCAGAGGAAGGTTAAGACTTGTCCAAAATTATGCACTTTGTGTAGTTTTCTAGGTTTCAGATTTTTTTAAAGAAGAGAGGAAGATTTGTGTTTTGGTTCATTTTCTTACACATAGATATCCAATTGTTTCATCACCATTTGCTGACAAGATTATCCATTGCTTGTTCCTTTGTCAAAGATCAGTTGACTGCATATGGAGGGTGTGTTTGGTGTCTCTATTTTGCTCCATTGATCAATTTATCATTTTTTAAACCAATACTACATTCTCTTGATTACTGTGTCTTTATAATAAACCTTGACAACAAGTGTCATTCCTGCATCTTCTTCTTTTCCCTCAATATTCAACTGCTATTCTGGATCTTTTTTAATAGATTATTAATTCCTGATTTAATTTATTTCATAGATATAGGCCTATCAATATTATCTGTTCCTTCTTGTATAAGCTTTGGCAGATTGTATCTTTCTAAGAATTAATCAATCTCATCTAAGCTATGAAATTTGTGGTCATAGAGATGTTCATAATATTATTTCATTAACCTTTTAAAATCCTTGTGATCAGAGGTAATGTCCTTGCTCTTTTTCTGATATTATTATTTTGTGTCTTCTCTCTTTATTGATTTTATTCATCTTTTCAAAGAAGTAGCTTTTGGTGTTGTTGGTTTTCTCTTGATTTCTTGTTTTCATTTTCATTGATTTTTGGTGTAACATTTGTTGTTTATGTTCTTCTGCTGGTTTAGTTACTTGTTTGTTTGTTTAAGTACTGGGAATTGAACCTGGGGCCTTTACACTGAGCTGTATCCTCAGTCCTTTTTTATTTTCTATTTTGAGACAAGGTCTTACTAAGTTGTTCAGGCTGCACTTGAAGTTGTGATTCTTCTGCCTCAGGCTGTCAGAGTGCTAAGACTATAGACATGCACCACCTTACCCAGCTAAGCTTGAGATTTAAAAATGCATCCAAAGCTATAAATTTCCCTCTAGTACTGCTTTTGCTGCATCACATGTTTCAGCGAGTTGTACTTCACTTTTGCTCACTTCAAAGTATTTTAAAACTTGAGCTTTCTTCTTTGATCTATGTGTTATAGAGAAGTATAGTGTTTCATGCCTAAGTTTTAGAGGTCTTCTATCTATTGATGATTTCTAGTTTATTCTACTGTGGTCTGGAAGTTGACATTATACAATTTCTATTCTTTTAAAACTGTTAAGATATTTTTATGGCCCAGAATACAGGGTATCTTGGCAAGGGTTCGATGTGACTTTGATCTGCTGTTGGTGGATAAAGCAGTTTATAGGTGCCCATTGCTTTGCAGTTGATTAACTGTACTGTGAAATCCATTTTTTTCTTATTAACCTTTTGCCTAATGGATCTACCCATTTATGATAAAGGGCTTTGAGGTTTTCAAATACAATAGATTATACATGTCTCATTGCAATCCTGTCAGTTTTTACTCAGTGTAATTTGATTTGTTTTTGCTGTTAGGTAGACAACATAAATGTCTGTTATATATTCTTGGAGTATTAGCTCTTTACTGCTATGTTATGGTGGTCTTTATCTTTGGTAACTTTCTTCTGAAGTTGGTTCCTTCTGAGATTAGTAAGCTATTCCTACTTTCTTTTAGTTAATGCAAGTATGGTATATTTTTGCCCACCCCTTTAGTTTTAAACCATGTGTAACTTTAAGGTTTTTTATACACAACATTTAGTTGAGTTTTGTGTTTTGATCCATTGTGAAAATTTCCATCTTTTAATTGCTGTATTTAGCCACTTATATTTAAAGTGGCCAGTAGTTGAGTCAAAATCTATCACATTTGTTACCCTTTTCTATTTAGTGTCCTTTTTCTTTATTCATGCTTTTATTTTCCAAGATTTTTCTGCTTTTCATTATTTTACTTCAGTATTTTATATGATTATATTTTCTCCCTTTTTAGCATATTAACTTCATTTTTTTCTTTTGCCTTTTTTTTTTTTCCTTTAAGCATTGCCCTAGGTTTTGCACTATACACTTACCACTAAGCTATTGTAACAATATACTTCTTTGTGGGTGGTGCATATACTGTGTTCCTAATTCTTCTTTTCCATCCTGATAGCATTCATTTCACATACACATACATAATATATTTAAGGTATACACGCATATTATCCAATATATCACTGATATTGCTTTGAACAAACTGAAAAAGAAAAATGAAACATTTTATTTTACCTTTAATTGATCATTTTGATGCTCTTCTTTATATATGTTTGAGTTTCTGACATATTTTCCTTCTCTCTGAAGAGTTGCTTTTAGTATTTCTTGCAGGACTGGTGTACTGGAAACAAATTCCCTCAATTTTTATTTCTGTCTAAAAAAGTATTTTTTTTCCTGCACTTTTGATGAGTAATTTCACAGGATGTAGAATTCTAGGTTGGTAATTTTTTTCTTTAGTACTTTAGATTATAGTTTAGGTTTTCCTAAGTTTGTATTTGTTCTCCCAGAGGTTTCTGCTATGCTTTCTGCTATAGTAAACTGTGAATCTCTGGGTTTACCTGTCTGTAGTTCCAACTCCGGAGGCAGCTGTTTATATTTTGCTCTCATCCTCTGACGAATCTAGGAAGTGTTGTTGATTTGCCAGTTTGTTCAGCTTTTTATTTATTGTTGTGTAGAGTGATTTTTTTCTTTTTTATATTTCTTTTTTATTTTTTTTATTTTATTTTTTTATTTTAGAAACATAAAAGTACAAAAACATATTGACAAACAGACACCCATTATCATAGAAAATAGTACAATCACAACTAATCTATAGACAAGGTGATATGGTCTCAACAGTAGTTGTTGCTTTATCCATTGATATCTTCGAATTGTAGATGTATGGACCCATATACAGACATGC
>PVLD010034330.1:0-12758 GCA_004027595.1 Dinomys branickii | reverse complement strand
AAAAAAAAAAAAAGAAAAATGCAGTCTTAATAATGCCTTTCAAAACAAAGTAATAATAATGCTTTTCAGCTAGGTATGATAGTGCACACCTGTAATCCCAACACTTGGGAGGCTGAGGCAGGAGGTCTGCCATGAGTTCCAGGCCAGCCTGGGCTACATAGTGGAGTTGAGGCCTGCCTGAGCTACATGATGAGACCCTGTCTCCAAAAAGAAAAAGCTTTAAAAAAAATAATAATCCTTTCATAAGGTCAAATAAGTATCTGTGAACCACCTAACTACATTTTACAGTTACCTGAAAAATAATCCTACAGACACAAAAACAATCATAAGCATTATTTTAACTCAATTCAACAATATATGTTAAATGCTTGTTTTCTTGCAATTATATGCCTTAATAATTCAATTCTTACTGATTTTAAATTACTGCAGACTACAATAAATTCACAATTTATTCAAGTTCATCTCTCAAATTTTAGTATTGGGCCAGGGATATAGCTCAGCAGCATAGGCGCCTGCCTGGAAAGCACAAGGTCCTGAGTTCGATTCCCGGTACCAAAGAAAAAGAAATTTAGTATTAACATATTTATCACAAAATTTTTAAAACAATTTTTGTTTTATGGGTATATTGTTTGTTCGTGTTTTTTGAGACAGGGTCTTGCCATGTAGTTCAGGCTGACCTTGAACTCACTATGTACTCCAGACTGCCCTTGAACTCTCAGTGATCCTTCTGCCTCAACTTCCAGAGTGCTGAGATTACACATGTGTGCCACCAGGCTCTTAAATCAAAATTTTAAATGCAATTAACTTTGATCCTTAAAGAAAAGACCATATTTGCCCAATACATTTACAATAAGCAGGTTTAAATATTCACCTATTATAAAGTGCAAAATTTCAATTACTACACAGTTGTTAATCCAATCACTAAATAATTTATGACAACAAAATATCTGAACTGCCAACAATGTAGTGTGATACTGGATCAGTAATTATTAAACACAACATATTCACTCTTACATAATCATTTAAAGGTCAAGGATAACCCTCATCAGTAAAAAGCCTGTTCTTACCTGTATGAGGTGGGTCTAACACTGCCACCGCCATCGGTTCCAAACAGTATTTCTCACTGGGAGTACTCCTGTGATTATTTTCCCTAGTGCTTCCTTCAGTAGGTGAAAGATTTGAACTGCACACTCCAGGATCCCCTTGTGACTGGAGAAGGGCATTATTTGCAGCACCCTAAAATTTCAAGCAAAAATTAAATCTAACTTCCCATATTTTGTTTCTTTTTAAAACTAAATTGTTATCAAAGTTGAAAAACGTGACAGAATGAAAATTATGCTTACAATTACAGTGCATTTTAAAGAATACTTGACAAGTTTTTAAACAAATCACAACATGCCATTCTTGCAGTGAAATCCTCTTTTTGTTAAATTTCTCAATACTAAAATCAACACTTTATCCCACGAGTTTTGGGAGATGAACACAGAGGCTCTTGCACAGGCAAGCGTTCTATCACTGATCTACATCCTTCATCCGTAGGCCCCCTCCTTTTTTTTTTTTGAGAAACAGCCTCACAATACCTAACCCACGGCGGCAATAACAGCATTGACACATTCATGAGAACAAGTCCCTCATGACCTAATTGCCCATTAAGGGTCTTGCTTCTCAACACTGTTACAGTAGGTATTAAGTGTCCAATACATGAATTTTAGGGGCCACATTGAAACCCCAAGAAATTACAGTAGCAGCCCTTTATCGCTGGGGATAGGTTCAAAAACCCCCAGTGGATGCTTGGAACTGCATATAGTACTGAACCCTGTACTTACTATGATTTTTCCTATATATGCAGACTTAAGATCAAGCTCAATTTATACATTAGGCACAATAAAAGATAAACAATAAGGTAATAATAAAAGAGAAAAAATATAACTATCCTGTAATAATCTTTCTCTCAAAGTATCCAAATGTACCTTCATCTTTTAACTTCAAGCAAGCACTTTACAGCTTCTGTTTGGCACACGAGGCACGTGACGTGCAGGCATCAGTGCTCTGGCGCTTTCAGGCCAGGAAGTAAAGTAAGGATGGCTTGAACACACGCACTTCAACACCGCAACAGCTGTTCTGGCAACCAAGGCAGCTGCTAACTAACCAGGGCCGCTGGGGCACAGACGGCACAGATACACTGGCGCCCTGTGTGGGACAAGTGGGCTGTTACAAGACTTCCCCTCACTACTCAGGAAGGCGCACAATTTAAAACTCATGAATCGTTTATTTCTGGAACTTCCCATTAATGCTTTTGTACTAAAATTTAACACAGGTAGGTGTAGTCTTGGAAAGTAAAACTAGAGAGAAGGGGGCACTACTGTAGTTTCAAGTAGAGCACCTGAGGCAGGGAAATCACAGTTCACATTAGGAGCGCCTGGTATCGGTTTATTCCATCACCAGAGATTAACCTTCTGTTTTTTTGTTTTTTGGTGTGTTTTTTGGTCTTTTTGAGACATGGTCTCACTGTGCAGTTCAGGCAGGCCTTGAGCTCACTTTGTAGCCCAGGGTGGTCTCGAACTTGCAACCATCCTCCTGCCTCAGCCTCTCAAGTGCTGAGATTATAGACTTGTGCCACCACACCCATCTTAGAGATTAACTTTAATCACCTGGATTAAGTGGTTTCTGGTAGGTTTCCCTGCAAAGTTAGTTTTTTCCCTTTGTAACTTTCTGGAGACTATTCTGACAAACACTCTACAACACCATTACTTCTACTTTATGACTTAGCACCCACTACTGGGAAGAACTTAAACTCTGCTTCTCATTTATTTACTCATTTTTTATTTATTTTACTATGGAGTCAGACTATTCTATTAGTTAATAAGCTATAATCTATTTCTATATTGAATTTGATGTTCAATTTATCCTGGATTTTTATCAGACCAATCAATTATAAACAGAAAGACACCAAAAGAGCTGGGTATGGTGGCACACGCCTGTAACCCCAGCACTCGGGAGGCTGAGGCAGGAGGATCATTGTGAATTCAAGGCCAGCCTAGGCTACGAAGTGAGCTCAAGGCCAGCATGAACTGCATAGCGAGACCCTGTCTCAAAAAGGGGGGGGGGGCACCCAAAGAACACATTTTTTTTTTACTATGGGTTAATCCAATCTATAATGAAAAATTGCCAAGCACAGATGGGATGGCACCTGTACTCTAGCTGCTCAGGAGACTGAGGCAGGAGAATTGCATAAATCTGAGGCCAGCAGGGGAATCACTTGTACCCAGGAGTTGAGGCCAGCCTGGGCAACATAGTGAAACCCTGTCTCTAAGGTAATTAAGAACAAAAATTTAAGAATGAATCGAAGATATGACCAATTTAGCTGCTAAAAGGACCACTTTAGGCTTCTCATGTTACCTTTGCTTAAAATGGCTGCATAATTTAGAAAAGGGAAAAGCAAAAAAAAAAAAAAAAAAAAAAAAAAAATATATATATATATATATATATATATATATACATACACACACACACACATACACTAGTTAAGGTTGTTATACTACTAATTTCTCTTAGTTCATTGAAAAGAAAGGTTTGTGCTAATAATGTTTGGACAATTAAATGCCTATCTTGTACCCTCAGTAACTAATTTAAAGATCAATACACAATGTATTTATTTTTACCCTCCCATTATCTTGCTTTGAAATTTTTTTTCCTCTTTAAAATTTAAAAAAAAAAAATAGAAAGAAATCCCTACTTCATTAGTTTTAAACAGTAAGGCTGGGTACGGTAGCACTTCCCTATAATCCCACCATTTAGGAGGCTGAGACAGGAGGATTACCACAAGTCTAAGGGCAGCACGGGCTATCTAATGAGTTCAAGGTCAGCCTGATCTTAAACAAAATCAAAATTAAATTAAAAAAGACAATAATCTTTACTGATATAGTTCAATGAAAAAACTAGGAAACCAGTGTTTTGGTCTGAAATTAATCCTCTGAAACTACATCAGAAAATAAATCATGAGGGAGGGTGTCAAGATAATTCAATAGGAAAAGAATAGTCTTTTTCTCAGATGGGGGTCTCACTATTTCGTTCAGGATGGCCTCAAACTTGTGGTAATCCTCCTACCCCAACCTCCCACGTGCTAGGATTATAGGTATGCTCCACCAGGTCCAGCAAGAACAGTCTTTTCAACAGACAATTCTAGAACCGGCTCTCCATATGTGAAAGAATGAAACTGCACCACTACTTCATACCACACACGCAAAGTAACTCAAAATGGATCAAAGACTCTAATGTACAAACTCCACAAGAAAATACAGTAGGAAGTACTCAAGACCCCCATATATTTTTAGTGAGACCCTGTTTCAAAATAAAAAGGGCTTAGAATGTGGCCCAGCCAGGTATAGTGGTGTATGCCTGTAATTCCAGTACTTGGGGTGCTGAGGTGGGAGGATCCCCAAGAGTTCAAGTCCAGCCTGGGTTCAAAGGCAGCCTGAACTGCATACAAGAACCTGTCTCAAAAAACAAAACAACAGACTACAGCTCAATTCAAAAGCCCTAGGTTCAATTGTCAGTACCATACACAAAACAGAATTTGATCCCCATACATGTGAAAAATATAGTAATGGAAAAGGTGGACTGCCCATTTATACTCTTTCAATATACATATGACCTTCAGTCTTATACCTGACACCAAAGGGATCCTTCTTAGAAACAAAAAGCATATGCTGACATTACTTCTAATATTCTTTTTTCTATTTTTTTTTTTGGTGGTACTGGAGATTAAACGCAAGCCTTCACACTGAGCTACATTCCCAGCCCTTTTAATTTTTTTATTTTGAAATAGGGTCTCATTAAGCTGCCCAGCCTCAGCTCAAATTTGAGATCTTCCTGCCTCAGCCTCCCAGAATACTGGGATTACAGGTATGCACTACCATGGCCAGCTAGTGTTCATTTTTTATAAATTAGAATTAAAGGAAATGCTTGGACTAGTGATACAAATCATTATTTTTATGTTTCCTCTTTAAATCACCTCAAAGTTTTCCATTATTTATGTGGCAACTTAAAAAGAACACTGATGAGAGTGATTTACTTTTGGGGTGGGGATGTAGCTCAGCGGCACAGCGCCTGCCTGGCAAGCATAAGGTCCCGAGTTCGATTCCCGGTACAAAAAAAAAAAGAGAGTGATTTACTTCTATAAGACTCTCCACCCTCACCCTTGAAGAGTTGATTTACTCTTACTGAAGGTTTATTTTAGCAGCTGGAGATGTAGGTCAGTGGTAATGTATTTGTGTATGATGCACGAGACCACATTTGATCCCCACAGCACAAAAACAAGTAAAAGTTTATTTTATAGACTCAACTGCATGTCGTTCTACTTCTAAGATTTCTGGAAGACTTTGTCAGAGATACTGAAAATTCCTATAGGCAGTAAGTATAAATAACTCTTTCAATGTCTTTCAAAAACACTTCCGTTTTATGATTCCTTTATTTTTTACCTCTATTAACTTCGTATCTTTTGTACTCTCTTCATTCAGACTTGAATTGCTTCTTCCTGGTGGTATAAATTTTGCTTTTTTGGAAGAATTCCCCTGCAACTGACTCGGGGCTGCGGACCGCCTCATCTTCAGTAATACTGATCTGAAAGATACAGCAAACACAAGTCCTCCATGAGTCTTCTTAAATTACTCCCAAATGTAAAAATAGCTCATCACTACAACTACTTCGTCAACTGTACTGTGTGTGTGACACAGTACAGGACTGAACCTAGGACCTCACACGTGCTAGGCGAGCACTCTAAACTATAACTGCAACCCCCAAGATACTTTTTTGGGGGCTATTTGTTTCAAACAGTCTCACTACGTAGTTCGGACTAGCCATGAACTCACTTATGTAGCCCAGGCTGGCTTTCAAGTCATGCAACCCTCCTACCTCTGCCTCCTGAGTGCTGGGAGTACAGATGTGCACCACTGCACCCAGCCCCCATGATATATTTTAAACATTAAGAAAATAAGCCTGTAATAAACCTTAGAAACCATGTGATGTGATGTGATGGCGCAAACTTGTAATCCCAGACCTCCGGAGGCTGAGAGGCAGAAGGATTGCCATGAGTTCAAGGTCAGTCTAGGCTACATAGTGAGTTCAAGGTCAGCCTGGACTACACAGGATCCTTCCAAGGAAAATGGCCAGACCCAGCCGACAAGAGCAACACATCAGATAGCAGGAAGCAACATCATATAGTAATTAAGGACAGACCTTTGAAGGCAAATGTCCGAACATAAATCTAGACACTTCCCCCACATTTACTTAACCTCTTTCAGTCTTAATTTCCTAGAATACAAACAGGAGCGCCTCATTCATACTTACAGGACTATTTGGAACATTAAATACCTGAAGCACTTAAGCAAAGCTTGAAACATAATAATCCGTGAATGTTATCTTTAATTTTATCACCTATAATTGCAATTATTGTTGGATGTTTTATATATAAGATCCTATGAAAGTAAGAATGGTAAAGGCTCACTGGGGTGGGACAGAGAATACAGTTCTACACAGAAGATCAAGACCAGAATTTATGGGTTCATTGAGTTGCGCAACCATCAAATTTCGCAGGATTTCACAGGATGCAAGAATATAACGAAACAACTCTATCAAGCACCAGCAACAGACCTGCCCTGCTATTGCTGCTTTTTCTTGGAGTACAGTTGGGAGGGGAGACAAGTTCTCACTACGTGTTCAAACTGGCCTTGAACTCACGATCCTCCTGCCTCAGCCTCCTCAGTGCTGAGATTACAGGCGTGCGCCACCACGCTGGGCTGCTTCAGCTTTCTGACTTGCAACCACATGAGGCAGCAATTATTTCACTTCATGCCTTAAATTTTCCGTTGCCTATATGATTTTGCTTGCAAGATCCTCCACAAGGTAACTAGTAAAAGGTTTTAGAGGAGGTCGGGGGAACTGACCCGTTCCTCGGTAAAAGCCCCTAAGCAAGGCGTTCGTTCTCATGCATGGTTTGAACTGTGACCCCCTCCGGGCCCTGGGGAAACATTTCACGGTGCAGAGAGCGAACATGGTCCGGGAGGCCCGAGCGCAAAGCAGGCCGAGGTCGCCCGGGCCGCTCCGCGCAGGCGCCGCTCTCACCACCTCCGGCCCCCACTGCGGGACACCCGGCTACCACGAAGGCGGCCCTCGCACTTCACAGCACGGCTCCCGCCGCCCCCTTTCCCCTCAGAAGCCCACTCTGGCGCCGTTCCCCACTTTATCCCGCACCAGCCCACAGGCTATTGCAGCCTCCCAATCTTCTCGTACTGGGACGTACCGGCGAGAATCTGACAGACACTGCACGCCAACCAAAACAAACGGCGAACCGATAGACTGTCACTCACCACCCTCGGCGCTCAAGACGCCCGCCTTCCCGCAGCCAATCAAGAACAAGTCGCTGCGCGTGCGCAGTACCTCTCCGCTACGGCGCCTCTTTTGGCCCAATCTGATTGGACGTTGCCGCACCCCTGCGCGTGTACCTTTGCGTTTTCCTTCCCGAAGGTAGGGTGCTCAGCAAGGGTAGGTGCCGTGGCCGCTCTGCTGGAGACCACTTTGGGCGATGTTGTCATCAACTTGTACACAGAGGAAAGCATGCGAGTTTGCCTGAATTTCCTGAGGTTGTACAAAATAAAATATTGTGAGTATTGCCTTATTCACAATGTATAGAGGGATTTTATCATACAAACCAGCGATCCTACAGGTACTGGCCGTGGAGGAGCGTCAGGTTTTGGTCAACTGTATGTAGATCAGGCAGGCTTTTTTGAGGAAAAGGTGCCAAGAATTAAGCACAAGAAAGGCACTGTGTCCATAGTGAACAGTACAGTGATCAGCATGGATTTCGGTTTCTTATTACTACAGGAGAACAATCTAGATTATCTTTATGGTGTTCATACAGTGTTGGTGAAGTGACAGAGGGCATGCACATAATTAAGAAAATTAACGAGACCTTTGTTGACAAGGATATTGTACCACATCAAGATATCAGGATAAATCATACAGTGATTTTAGATGTTCCATTTGATGACCATCCTGAGTTATTAATTCCTGATCGATCACCAGAACCCACAGAAAACAGACAGTAGTCGAATAGGAGCAGATGAAGAAATTGATGACTTTAAAGGAAGATCAGCTGAAGAAATAGAAGAAATAAAGGCAGAAAAAGAGGCCGAACTTCAAACTATTCTTTTAGAGATGGTGGGAGACTTCTCTGATGCAGATATTAAACCACCAGAAAATGTGCTGTTTTTATGTGAATTGAACCCAGTGACTACCGGTGAGGATCTGGAAATAATAGTCTCAAGATTTGGCCCAATAAAAAGTCATGAAGTTATCCGAGAATGGAAAACAGGAGAGTCACTGTTAAACTTTCGTTGAATTTGAGAAGGAAGAAGATTGTGAGAAAGCATTCTTCATAATGGACAATGTACTTATGGATGACAGAAGAATACATGTGAATTTTAGGCAGCCTGTTGCAAAGGTTGAGTGGAAAGGAAAAGGTGGGGAGTACAACAAGAATGATTTCAAGGAGTATGAAAAGGAACAGGATGAACCATCTAATTTGGTTCTGAAAGATAAAGTAAAGCCCAAACAGGATGCAAAATATGAGCTTACACTGGAGAAGCAGGCAGCGTAGACTCAAAATCAAGTCACTCACACACTAGTAAGAAACACAAGAAAAAAACACGACACTGCTCTGAAGAAAAAGATGAATGCTATATGCCAATCAAAAATGTCAACCAGGATATCGACAGAGAAATGGGTCTGGTCACTATGAAGAAGAAAGCTCTTGGGAGAACAAAAGAGTAAAATCGGGAGTCGCAGTCAGTCTTGAGAAAGAGAAGGCCCTACAGTAATAGTCACAAGTCCAGACAGCAGACACATGTATGTCACAGAGAGTAGGGTGAGAGAGACCCAAGCAGAAGTCCAGAGAAATCCGAAGACAGGCCTAAGTACAGATAAAAGATGAATCAGGAAGGAGTGGTGAACGTATTTATTCCCGCCTAATTTAGAGGACCAGGAGAGCAGATGTTTAGATTTTGTGTCAGGGAGTTAAAGACTCTACCAGTTATTTTCTTTTTATATTAGGATTTACCCTTTGGAATTACCCTTTTAGAGTAAGACTGATAAAGTGGGGCACTGAATGATCAAGAATTGAACACTTTCTGTGTATACTTTTTTACACTAATATTATGCATAAGTGGTACCATTCATTTTCAGCGCCTTTCACATGTTGACTCTTATTTTTTAAATGAAGTATTTCATACTGCAAGAATGCATACCTGTATGAGGTTTAAAGAGTAGTATGAATGTCTCTGTACTTAACAGCTAGCTTAAGAAACAGAACATTTCCTATATTTCAGGAGTCCCAAATGTGCCCTTTTTCTCAAGCAATTATTACTCTGTTTTGCATTCTCTGGTGGTTTTACAACTTTTGTACGTACCCCTAAATAAAATGTTAATTTTGTATGTTTTTTAATTAAAAAAATAAATGCTTACAAGTTTGTGGATGTTTACACTCCATATACAAAATTACAGACCTTAGTGAGGCTGTCTCAAAAAGGCAAAAAAATAAAAAGGCCAGGTGTGGTGGCACATGCCTGTAATTCCAGCACTCAGGAAGCTAACGCAGGAGGATCCTTGCTAGTTCAAGGACAGCCAGAAGTGCATAGTCAGACCCTTTCCCCTCAAAAAGACAAAAAATTAGACTTGGTGCCTGCAGATACCAATATGGATGCTGAGGCTACAGACCTCACAACCTAGCTCGACTTGTAATAAGTTGCGATTTGGTGTGGAGGTGCACTAATGGAAATGTGTGCATAGCAGAGCTACTTATTATCCTACATTATTTATTCATTCAAGACATCACTTTGGTTCTGCCCGCAAGATATTTTCCAAGCCCTGTGTTAAATTCTCAGAATATAAAGGTGCATAATGAACACAGAAATAGCGTACTGCCTCCACACTTGGAAAACCACTAAAGGATTTCATGCAGGAAACTGACTGAGCAGTCCCATCGCCAGCCAGCCACCTAGAGAAATGTGCAATTAGAAAGGCATGTCTGACAGAATAGCTAAAAGGCACTAATTTTTATCCTACAATTAAACAAACATTTTTTTTAAAAACTCAGTTGTGCATGGTGATACCCACCTTTAATCCCAACACTCCAAGGCTGAGGAAGGAGGATGGCAAATCCCAGCCCAGCTTGGGAAATGTAGCAAGACGATTAAATTTAATTCAATTTAAATTGAATTTAAAAAGAAAGAAGGGGGGGCTAGAAAGCTGGGCGTGGTGGTGCACACCTGTAATGTCAGCACTCAGAAGGCTGAGGCAAGAGGATCACTGGGAGTTTGAGTTCAGACTGGGCTACACAGGGAACTCAAGGCCAGACTGAACTGCACAGCCAGAGCTTATCTCAAAACGGGTGGGGGAGGGGTGTGTAGCTCAGTTCGAAGGCCTTGGGCTGATTTTCCAGTACCACAAAAAAAACCCAATAATAATAAATCAAGTATGCAATGAAGAGTCAAGTAATAAGAACTCTCATGCTGCTGGTAGGAGTGTAAATAGTTATAGCCAGTTAATAAAAGTGTAATTTGACAGCACCTAGTAAAATTGAAAAACTATATATACATATATCCTTAAAGAGCTTTTACCCTGCGGACTGACCAGTCCTAAAGAGACACTGTGAGTTGTGCATTTGGTAGTTCCTAGGGCTATAGTAACAGGAGTTCTACACAAAACTGGGAAACACTACTCCCTTCTTTGGTTTGGGACACAAGAACTAAAATGACTAGGAAACAAGGCAGCCCCCCCCACCGAGAGCTGGGGGCTCCCCTAATCTCACCTGCAGGTCCAGAAATTCTGGAACGCCTTTGGCTGTTTGCTTCCCCCTCGCCCAGCTCCCTATCACGGAGCGTCTTGAACAGAGGCCCCATCTCAGCCGCGACCCCTCTCCGCTCACACTGCTCCCTACCTTGGTTGAGTTTTCCTTACACTTCCCGCTCACCTGCATGTACTCGTTTATTGTCCGTATTCCTCTCCGAAGGTGCACAATGTGGGAGCAGGAGCTTCACCCTGTGCCCTGCTGTACCTGGGTCTCAGCTTGTCTCACAGAATGCACTCGGTAACTATTGAGCACAGTGGCACAGGCCTGTAATCCCCACACCTTTGGAAGGCTGAGGCAGAAAGACTGCAAGTTCAACTTCTGCTTGGGCAACTTAGCAAGACCTGTTTCAAATTTTAAAAGGGCTAGGAAAGCGCTCAGTGTGAAGACTCTGGGCTCAATCCCCAATACTGAGAGAAACAAATGTGCTGGACAGTTGTGTGAAAACCAACAGGATGAGGGCTTGCTCCAGGCGGATGACTGCAGCCCCGACCCACACGCAGGACCGGCATCCGAGTCCTGAGGGGCTGCTCAAACACAGCTCACCAGACTCCACCTGCAGTTCTGGATTCTGAAGGCCTAGGCTAAGCTGATGGTTTGCATTTCTAATGAGTCTCCAGGGATGTTGACAATTACCTGCTTGGGCAACACCGCAAAGCCCCTCAAAATCAAACGATTGTTTTATTTATCGTTTTTTTTATTTATTTTGAATCGTTCCATGTTCTCACACTTAGGACCTAATTAACTTTTCCTTTTAAATATCTTGTCTACATGATTGATCCCGTCATTCGATTGCAAGTTTCCTTCTGTTTCAAAGGCTAGCCAGGCGTGGTGGGGCACAGCTGTAATCCCAGCACTCAGGAGGCTGCGGAAGGAGGATCTTTGTGAGTTTCAAGACCAGCCTGGGCTACAAAGTGAGCTCAAGTGCAGCCTGAACTGCATAGCGAGACGCTGTCTCAAAAAAAAAAAAAGGCTGCAGTACAGAGAACACAGGAGATGCTCCACACATCCTCTAGTTCCTTTATTCTCGCCCTGCAGGCTTTTCCAGGGTTGTTTTGTTTTGTTTTGCTTTGTACAGGGAATCAAACTCAGGACTTTATGCTTGCCAAGCAGATGAATTCCCACACAAAGGACTATAACCAGTCTATCTGGAGCTGCTAATGCTTCACACACAAAAGTAGCTAACCAATAGCAGTTTTTAAATGAAGTATTTGTGGTTTTTCCTTGTGCTACTGATTAAGCTTTGTTCTCAAAAGTATTCTGCATCTCCCATTCATTCTGTTGTTGTTGTTTTGGTACCAGAAATCACACTCAGGGCCTCATGCTTGTCAGACAGGCTCTGTGGCTCTAGCTACATCCCAGCCATTTATTTTTTGAGACAGGGTCTCACTACGTAGCCCAGGCTGGCCTCATGGCGATCCTCCTGCCTCAGCCTCCCCAGTGCTGGGATTACAAGCCTGTGAACACCACGCCCAGCTCCCATTTGTAAATACCACTCAAAACTTTCTAAGTACTCAAAACTTACATAAATCCCGCGGCTGCTCCGCTGTGGGCCCCACAGCTGCGCCACTGTGGGCCCCGTGGCTGCTCCTCTGCTGCTCCGCAGTGGGCCCGGTGGCTGCTCCTCTGAAGGCCCCGCTCAGGGCACCTCATGGACTGGACCCGCCCCCACCCATAGCACGACGACAGGGTGGAGCCGGGCGGTCCGCTGTGAGCATATGTGCTTTCCCACCCCCAACCATGGCAGTTTGTATACACCCCTGTATGTTATAGTATAGTCTGAGGCAGCTATATCTCTTCCCAAGGCGAGAGTCCAAGGATATAGATAAACCCAGGAGTACAGTTATTATCACAG
>PVLD010034329.1:0-12787 GCA_004027595.1 Dinomys branickii | reverse complement strand
TAACTAATTTGTGCTGTGCACCAACAAGAACCTGCTTTAAATTTCCATGCCAATTTACAACCCCCATACTGTACCAGGCAAGGTTAGTGGCTATTGAAAATACCACCAGGACAGGGCTATCTAAAGACACATTCGGTAGTGTGTTAACTATACAAAAAAAAGACACTGTACAGTTTAAAAACAAATCTTACACAGCCTTACATTTCAATTTTTTTCTTCAAAAGGAGTGAGTTGTGTACAGGGGGGTTAAATGCTTTATAGACAAGAAAAAAACTGCACTACAACCAACTTATTCATCATCATCATCTTCCTCTTCCTCCTCCTCCTCCTCGTCTTCCTCCTCCTCCTCCTCCTCTTCATCCTCCTCATCTTCCTCCTCTTCCTTCTTCTTCTTGCTTTTCTCAGCCTTGACAACCCCCTTTTTCGCTGCATCCGGTTTTCCTTTAGCTCGGTAGGCAGCGATATCCTTTCAAAGGGGGAGAGAAAACAGCAGGTAAGAACTCGAACACAGCAAAACTCACCTTTACAAGCAACCAGAACTTGGACAAATGGACATAAAACTGCTAACAGTGACAAGGAGCAATCCCTAACTCATGAAATGCCATAGTTTAGTATTTACGAGGCTATGTGCCCAATTATATCCCGTATCCTAACTACTTTATTAAAACTAGAACACAGACACTTTGATTAAAGGGTAGACACTGCCACCTTCTGAATACAAGGAACATTCTACAGGTTTATGCTGTCAGACCCTGATCCATATTAGAAAACTGTCTTGAAAGACAGGTAACCTGCCAATAAACTTATAATAAGGTAAAGAAAGACTTAAAAATGGGTATTCATCAGAATGACTACAGAAGTTAACATTTACATTACAGGACTTGCAGCTTTCCTTCACTGTATGAACTTACTGTTTGGGCAAACTTAAAACAGTGAGGCTAGAGTTTTGGGGAGTGTGGAAAGAATGGCATCTCAGCGTTCCCAGGAATAGTTACGTAAAGTACTCCTATGACTTTGCTCAGCTTACTTTCATATCGTATGCCTGATCATCTTAAAATAAATTACTTCCAACTCAAAGTAACTACCAAATTCTTACAAAATTGGAAAACGCTGGGTAGTAATAACAAAATCAGCTTAAATGTACACCCTTGGCCCAAGTTAAACTATACTAGGTAAAAATAGTAACACTTTATTTGGTGTTCAAAATTCTTTTAAAGGTTAGATAAAACTTAAGTAGGCTGACACAGTGATTAGACTACAAACTGTTATACCTCAAACAGCAATCTGAGCAAACCAGCACGCTTCTCACCTTCTCGTACTTCTCCTTCAGCTTGGCAGCCTTCTTCTCGTATGGCTGCTTGTCATCTGCTGCAGTGTTATTCCACATTTCTCCCAGCTTCTTTGCGACATCACCAATGGAGAGGCCAGGATGTTCTCCTTTGATTTTTGGGCGATACTCAGAACAGAACAAGAAGAACGCCGAACTAAAGAGAAGTTTTAGGATTGTAAGTTAACATCAAGAAAGCCAGTACTAGTAAGTACATAAGCTGCCTGCTAATGTCTACCATGCTTTGAATAGGGTGCAAACAGTTAATGAAAGCTTAATTACAAGTACTCAACTTATACTAATCAGAGACCCAGGAGAACATTCTGCAAAATATTTTATATAGTTCTACAGAAATGAGTGAAAAATCATATTAGAAGATACCACACATTGTACAAGGTTACCAAATGATTAATTCCAATACTTTTTAACACTTACATTGGACAGGACTTTTACTTACAATATTTAGATATACCAATGTGAGCCACTATCAGCCTAAGAAACTTGAGATACTCTAAACTCAGAATGGCTTCCTAAATTTGTGATTCTACTATAAAACAAGTCCCAAAAATAAAAATACTTACGGAGGCCTCTTGGGCGCATTGGGGTCCTTGAACTTCTTTTTTGTCTCTCCTTTAGGAGGAATATAAGTTTTCATTTCTCTTTCATAACGAGCCTTGTCCGCCTTTGCCATGTCTTCAAATTTTCCTTTCTCTTTAGCAGACATAGTCTAGGGAAAAAATTATTTGCAAACTGATGTAAAAATTTTAATTATCCCAAAGCATTAAAATGAAGAGAAAATACCCTTTGTCATTTATTTAGGAAAAAAAAACAGACAAAGAGGCTTCTTTTCCAGCCTGATTTGGAAATTACTGGAGGCTATTGCCTTGCGAGCATGCCATGCCTTACGCCCTCTTACCTTCCACCTCTCTGAGCACTTCTTAGAAAACTCTGAGAAGTTAACGGAAGCATCTGGGTGCTTCTTCTTGTGCTCCTCTCGGCAAGTTTGCACAAAGAATGCATATGATGACATTTTGCCTCTCGGCTTCTTAGGATCTCCTTTGCCCATGTTTACTTGTTTTCTAAAAAAAAAAAAAAAAAAAAAAATTTGACGTTACCAATAAACTGACAGCATTTAAGAGCTTAAACTGCTCATGAAGGTAACAAAAACCACCGCACTGGGTTATTAGCACTAGCAGTGACACTGACTTCCCGTAAGATCAGACAAGAACGTGGCAAGTCGCACAATTCCTAGCAGGGGCTACTGCAATCAAAAGGGGTCTCCCAACACATCTCCCAAGTCCTGACACGGGGTTCTCAGAAATACTAGTGATACAGCGGCCGTGTCTGTTCTGAATGCCCAACCGGTCACTTGAAACAAGTTCAGAATTCACACGACCATTTTTAACAAAGCCAAAGGTTTTAAAAAAAACAAAACCAAAACCAAAACCCAAACACCTCCTGCGTGGATCTGCACTAGACAAGGAGTATCGAGCCTGGGCAGACCTTGCGAATTACAGGCCCAAAATGGAAAAAAAAACAAAAAAAAACAAAAAACACTAATAAAAACCTGACCAAAAACCCACCACCGCGCATGTAAAGTTTTCCCGATCACTTTCACAATCGCCTCTGCGTAAAACTTTGCTCGGAGGGCGGCGCCGCCCGGGCTCGGGCGCCGGGCGGGAGGCGCGGCGGCGGCCTCGCTCCCAGCGCCGGCCCGCGGCTCCCGCTTCGGCTGCTCACGTCCGGTCTGAAGTTCCCCGGCGTAAACAAGGCTGCGCACAAAGCCCCTCCCGCGGCCGCGGCCCCTGCCCCCGCGGGGCGGACTCGCGCGGCCCCGTCGGGCGCCCCCGGAGCGCGGCCGGCGGCGGGGCGCGGGGAGCCGCGGCGCCCGGAGAGCCCGCCACGTGCGCCCGGAAGGCCGCCGTGCCGCCGCCCCCATTTTGTCGGGCGCGGCGAGGAGCAGCCCGCTCGAAATGGGGCTGGCTCCGCCCGCGGCACCGGGCCGGCGCGCGGAATGGCCGCTGCGTCTTCCCCGCCTGCGCCGCCGCCGCGAGGGCGAGCGCGAACATGGCTCCTTCCCTTTGTGTGTGTGTATGTGTGTGTGTGTGTGTGTGTGTGTGTGTCTGTGTGTGTGTGCGCGAGTGTGTGTGTGTGTGCGAGTGTGCGAGCGGGCGCGCGGCGGCGGGCGGGCGGGGCGCCGCGCGCTGCGCACACACTCGCCATGACGGCCGGGGGAGGGGCGCGCTCCCCTCCCCCTCCCCCGCCGCCGCGGCCCCGGCCCGCCGCCCCCGCACGGGGACGCGGGCTGTGAAAAGGGAGAGAAAAAAAAGTTGCCTCGGAACTGCTGCGCCCCGCTCCCCCGCCCGCCGCCCGCCTTGTTTTCTCCCCGGCCTCAGCGCCGGGCCCGAGTCAGCCATGTTCCAGCGCGCAGCGGCGCCGCTCCGCCCGCCGCGCCCGGGCCCAGCCGCGCCGCCGCCGCCCCCGGCCCACCCGCGCCGCCCGCGCCCGCGCCCGCAGCGGCGCCCCGCCCGCCGCCCGGCCGCGCTCCCCGCCGGCGCCCGGCTCGCTGCGGCGGCGGCCCAAGCAGCCGGGGGAGCGCCGCCCGCCGCCCCTCGGCCCCGGCCGCGCGCCGCGCTCCGCACACGCCGCCCGCCCCGGCGCTCGGCCCGGGGGCCGAAAACACGTTCCAAATTTTTTTGATGAAAAAAAAATTATTTTTGCGCCAGTCAGCGCGGCCGCCGCCGGGGGTGGAAAGTCGCGGGCGCGGGGGCTCGCGGCGCCTCGGGCAGCCCCGGGGCCGGGGCTCGGCGCGGGGCAGCGTCCCCGGCGCCCCGCACGGCTCGCTCCGTGCGCAGTTCCCCCACGGTCCCCCCTCATTTGCCTTTGTGTGGAGCCTGACCCGCCGACTCCCGGCCGCGGGATCCGCCGCCGCGCGGGCACGGGAGCTGCCGGAGGCGTCCTCCCCGCCGCCGCGTTGCCCCGGACTCACCCTCAGCGAGGCACAGAGTCGCCCAGTGCCCGTCCGGTTCTCACTTGCCCCGGCGCTGTCTCTATGGAGCTCAATGTACTGCAATGGCTGTGAGAGCGGGAGCCAGACGCAGCCTCCTCACTCTCTCCGCTCTGTAACATTACTCTCCAGCCAGCGCGCCTCCTATTGGCTACCGCCAACTCACGGGGCTCGTTCATTGGCCCGATACCTCCCATTGTCCTGACCAGAGCCCGCTTTCTATTGGCTGTCTCCGGGGACACGTCATCAAGGATTGAAACAGCGCGCAAATCTGAATGTGTGTGTATGCCGGGCAAAGAGGCTGAGGCGGGAGAGGCAGAGGCAGAGGCAGCAGCTGCTACGGGAAAGCGGAGCTCTATGGTGTATGTGTGCATGTGTCTAACCCAAGCCAGCCCCATACTGGAGCGGCCGCCGCAGCGAAAAAGGCCTGGCTTTTCCACAAGTGTCTCCAACTCCTCAGGCAAAAGGGACACCCACGGGCCTCCCCCCCCTTCTTACCCCACACTCACGCCCGAAGCCGTTGAGATACGAGGTCCCAGGCTTTTAATAGACCTTCGGAATTGCGGGCCACGGCGTGAGACCCTGTCCCCCGAAAATGGGGGTCGCCGCTGGGGCGGAGGGGCGAAGGGAGCCGGGTCTCGAGCCCCTCGCCGGCCGAGGGCTGCGTTTCACTGTGGGTCTCTGCAAGGGCAGGGCTTCTGTTAGAAAGCTGCACGATCCAGCCGGCCCGGGTTAAAATACCTATTTTCTGGGGTCACGAGCCAGCGCGTCAGGCTTGCTGGGCAACCGAATTCTTGAGTCACTGAGCGGGCATTCGGTTTCACCCTTTTTCTTAGTTTGATCGGGTTTCCCAGCACGTCTAGAACTTTTTATTTAAATACAAAGCACTGTTTTAACATCCTGGAAATCAAATAATTATTCCAGGTAATTAAAGCACAGCCGCTTGGTTTTGATACGGGGTCGTCTGTCAGGAAATGTTTGGGAGGGCCTGCTAGAGTTAGCAGATTCATTAGAGACCCCCTTTTTTTAACTGTTTGGCTGTTTTACCTGACTTGGTGTGGATTACTTATAATCAAACAGACCCTTGTGATGCTATCTTTCCCTCCGATCGCTGCACTTAGTGCATCTATGTACCTGCTCTAGGGTTACGGGAGTTGTAGGTGTATCGTTACCCAAAGGATTCGATGCAGGTCGAGAATGCATATAGCCAGTCCTCTGGCCGCGGTTCCTCTAACACACCAAGGGTCTGTATGTGCGGACATACTTAGGTCTGCAGAGAAAACGTGCTAGCCGTCATGGCCAGTGCGGGAAACTAACCGCTTACATCCGTCCCTTATAAAACTGCTATCTGTTCTTTTTAGCCCGGAGAAATCACCCTCCTGTTCTGTGATAACAGACTTCCCGTTGCTTCATTTTCTGATGGTATTTTATGTACCCCTAAACACAGCAACCTCTGTCTCCGAGCGTAGTAGCTCAAACTGAAATCTCCTACACTGTGTTAGTTTGATTTTTACATCATTTCCAGTCATCCATAACCTAATGTGTTTGCTCAGATTTATTAAGGTATTTGTTTATACCTCTCTTTAAATACACTATTGGGATTATAGTCTTAGCAAATGGGTACTACACAGTGCATGCATGGGAAAAATACCATACTATTAAACATGATAGAAACTGGCATGATGTACGGTACTGTTCTTTCCATACATTCACTGTTTTCTCTTTCCCTCTATTAACCAAATTTGAGACTTTAAATTTACATATTTATTTCAACCCTGTTTTATCTGCTTGACCCCTTATATTATAAAATATTCATGAGAATGATTAAGATACTTTCAGTGGCCTCCATAATATTGAAATGTGGCTTCTATTTCAATGTGGCATTGTCAATTTTCCAGTACTGTGTTTATGCAGGCCCAGGCCCGGGCCCTCCCTCCACCAGTTGCCTATTCCGGCTCACTCCTGCCAGGATAAGTTAGCTGCCCAGAGCAACCGGAGAGTTGGGGCCAGGGAGTGGGCCCACACAAGGTTTCTGTGTGTGCAGCATCCATGCTAGAATTAAGTAGCCATTGGTTCAAATCCTAGTTCTTCTACTTACTAGCTGTGTGATCTTGTTTAAAACCTCTTTGTGTTCAGTTATCTCAGCTGTAAAATGGAAGCAAGCACACGCGATTGTTAGATTGAATTTTCTCAACTTTTCATTCTATTTAAAAAAATATATATTTTTTTGCGATGCTGGGAATTGAGCCCAGGCCCCTGTGCATGCTAAGCAAGCATTCTACCACTGAGTTATATACCCCCAGCCGTGGACTTGTTTCAGAGACCTCTACAGTCCCATGTTTTAGGGGCTGGGGATATAGCTCAGTAGAATAAGTGCCTGCCTGGCAAGCCCAAGGTCCTGAGTTCAATCCCTGGTACTGCAAAACAACAACAACAAAACACAAATACAGTTCCATGTTTTAGGAAACCTGAAATGTAGGAAGCCTTGACTTTTTCTTCATATTGTAATTTTAGGGGAGCAAGTGCTCACAAATCTGGTTAAATTCTTTTTGTTCCTTTGCTTGTTTGTTTTTTTTTTTGAGACAGGGTCTCACTGTGTCCTGCAAGCTGGACTTGAATTTGCTTATATAGCCCAGGCTGGCCTCAGACTCAGGGCAATCTTCCTGTCTCAGCCTCCCAAGTGCTGGTATCACAAGCATGTGCCATCACACCTGGGGAAAAAAAAAACTTTTTTTGATGCTGGGAATCAAATTCAGGGCCTTGTGCTTGCCAGGCAGGCAGGCGCTACACTGCTGAGCTACCTCTCTGGCCCTACTTTTGTTTTTTAATCTTAGCCTCACACAGCATTAATCTTCCTTTAATCTGGCGATACTAGTACCTTTATACAGTCACAAATGTAACAGAGGGCATGTTAAGGAGAAGAGTTAACAGACCTCCAAGTACAGGGATTTCAGTCCTTATATTTGCTTTTCTATGTTATAGGTGGGGAAGGACCTTAAAAGGAAAGACAACTGGAATTATACCCTGCAACCTCTACCTCTGTTCTTACAACCTTGGTCTTGCTTCAAGTTTTTTTTATTTTTTATTTTTTGGTACCAGGAACCGACTTCCTGACTTCAGACTTGCCGGGCAAGCGCTCATGCCGCTGACCTATATCCCCGGCCCTTGCTGATTTGGGATGTTAGAGCTTTTCTTCCTTCTACATGAATCAGCCACTGTTAATATATATTTTACTTTAGTGTTATTGGGTAGTTTATCCCCAAATTAAAAAATTATCTGATAGAAAAAGTCTGAACACCCTCCGTGGGACCCAGTCTAGCCAACCGAGTTATAGACCTTCTTTAATACAGGTTAGGCCCTTCTTTGACCCCTTAAGCTAAGTGAAGGGCCTCGCTTTAGCAATTCCATAATATTCTGTACATCAACTGCTGCACTCACATTTGTAATTACACAGGTATGTCTCTAATGGCAAGGTTCCTAGGCAGGCATGGTGGTGTAATCCCAGAACTTGGAGGCCCAAGGCAGGAGGACTGCTGTGAGTTTATGGCTAGTTTAGGCTACATAAGGAATTTAAGGCCAGCCTGGAATAGTGAGACTCTGTCTCAAAAAAATAAAACAAACACAAAAAAAGCAAAGTCCGAAGGACCTAGAACAGGCCCTGGGTATAGTCGCGCTGGAATTGCGTCTATTGAGTTAAAGGAATTAACAGCTGAAAGAGCACTTATGGCGGAACGGTCATGGTGGCACGCGATTACAACCCCAGCACTCGGACAACTGCAGCAGGAGGACGGAAGTGCAGGGCCAGCCTGGGCCGCAGAGCGAGAGCCTGTCTGAGAGAAGGGGTGGGAAGGAGGGAAAACTTATTTTCCAGTTTCATCCTTCTCCATCCTGGGGTCTAACAATTTGAGTTGTTTTATTTGTTTGTTTTTTTTTTTTTTGTTTTTTTTTTTAATCAGAAGGCAGGAAGATAGAATAATAAGCATAAGCCATGGAGATTGAGGATGGGCGTTGACTGCACCTCGTCCAAATAACTCAAAAGGGGAAGTGGACCCTTGGGCGGGGGGGCGGGATCTCCGATGTCAGTGAACACCGTGTTAGGGGTAGCACTACCTTAGTTCACCAGGGATTCTGTTTGAAACAGTTTGGTGCGCAAACAGAAGCGTGTGTCAAAATTTTGTTTTTGTGCACAAACTCTGCCCCTGCTGACAAGCACCGCGGCAGCCATGTTTCCCACGCGAAGACGCGCGCGGCCATCTTTTCCACAATCATAGACCCACGGAGCTTGGGCGCCGACACACCCCTGCGGTCGCCACCTCCCAAGCAGGCGAAGGCCTTCGTTGTCGGGTAGGAAGAACTATGCACACCAAGGTAGCGTGTATGACGGGAAGCTGCAGGAACGTCTGTCCAGAAGTTGCTGCCCACGGGCTTTGGAAACGGACCCTAATGTGAGAAGTACACAGTGCACACGTGGGCTTGTGTCTTTTCATTGCCTGAAGGATAATGATTCCTCTGTCGTGCTGTGAATCCCACAGTCAAGCCGTGTGCGTCCTCTTGTCTCCTTTACAAAAGGGCCCGTTTCTTTTCTTAAACAGGGTTTCCCTGTGTATCCCAGGCTGGCCTTGAACTCACAGTGATCCTCCTGCCTCGGCCCCCACCCCAAACCCCACCCCAGTGCTGGGATTATGCGCCAGTTTCTATTTTTTTCGCCGGTACTAGGAATTGAACTCAGGACCTTACATTTGCCAGACAGGCATTTTACTACTGAGCTAAACCTCTGGCCCTGATGGGTCAGTTTCTGAAAAGGAGCAGAAACAGACCATCTGATGAGGATTTATCAAAGATTACGTAGACTGACAACTTCTTTTGGGGGGTGACAATAAAAGAGAGATAGAAAAAGAAGAGGGAATTGATCCAAGCGCGGCGATGCTTGCCTATGAGCTAGGACGCTGGGAGGCTGAGGCAGGACCCCAATTCCAACCCACCCTGGGAAATAAATTTAGTGATTTAGGGACATTCCCAGTAACACAAAAACAAAAAAACCAAAGAAACAAAATAAAGCACAGCACCCAGCAGTAGGGGGAGAGAGAGAGCATAGGGGTTAGGGAGCCGGAAGTAGTAGCACATAGTTTTAAAAATGTCTTGCTGGGTGTGGGGGTGCACATCTGTGCACTGGAAGGGTCATCCTGAGTTTGAGGTCAGCCTGGGCTGCACAGGGAGTTCAAGGCCAGCTTGCATCGAGACACTGTCTCAAGAAAGAAAGAAAGTTTTTTTGTCTTTTTTTTTGAGACAGGCTCTTGATGTGCAGTTCAGGCTGGCCTCAAGCTTACTTTGTAGCCCAGGCTGACCTCGAACTCCCAAAGATACTCCTGCCTCAGTCCCCAAGTGCTGGGATTACGTTCGACAAGTTTTCCCTTTTTATGTCCTTTCCTGTTTATATTATGGAAAAATAAATATATGAATTGTGACCTGGGCATAGTAGTGGGTGCATGGAATCCCAGCACTCAGGAGGCTGAGGCAGGAGGATTGTTTGGAGTTCGAGGGCAGCCTGGGCTGCAAAGTGAGCTTGAGATCAGCCTGAACTGCATAGTGAGACCCTGTCTCAAAAAGACAAAAAGAAAACTTGCCGTGTACTGCTTCAGCCTCCTGGAGTGCGCCACCACGCCCAGTTTGTAAACTCTTCAATGCATAAGAATGAGGTGCGGTTAGCATCTGTGGTTGGTCTAGATCAGCACCCTAACGTTTATGTACTATTATTTGATTTTCCTGCCTTCTGACTTAGAAAGCCCTGAATGCTTAGGTCCCAGGATGGAAGAGAAGGATTAGAAGAGTAATTGTGAACCGCTGGCTGGCATAGAGGGTGCCCAGCCCTCCGCCCTCCGGGCCCACCCCCTCACCACGCACAGGCCTTTGGCAGGCAACAAGGTCTGCACTTGCTCCGCATCCTCAGCAGCACTTCCTTCGGGCTGCCGCTGCCTTATCTCACTGGAAAGGACGTCCGTGACTAAGTGGACAGGCACAAAGGGACCGGTCAGCGCAGAAGGGGCCGTGCTGGTGGCCCAGCGGCCTGTCAGGAATGATCCCTCCTGCTGGCTGCACAGTGAGGACTTCCGGCCCCACAAAGGACTTTTCTGACCCCTGTGCCTGGCCAGTGGGCAGCATCGATGGCTAAGACAGAGAAGAGGGTGCAGAAACTAATTTACACCAGCGATGTCTGTAGAATTGGCATATTTCACTGGGTATTAAGGGAGAAAATGTATCTTCCCTTAATAAAAGGGCTGTTCGCCAGTCAAAGGCTGGGGCACAGGTAGTGGCGAAACCGTTTAGCAGACGTGTACGTAATGGAGATCTACATCAGGCAAGCACACTCTTTAAGCTCTTAAGCATAAGCTCCACATCAATACAGCAAATCCAGCTTCCTTACTAAGAGTGCCACACACTTTCCAAACCAATGTCTATTTTTTTTTTTGGTCTTTTGAGACAGGGTCTTGATATGCAGTTCAGGCTGGTCTTGAGCTCACTTTGTAGCCCAGGCTGGTCTTGAACTCACAAGATCCTCCTGCCTCAGCCTCCCAAGTGCTGGGATTACAGGTGTGCTAACCAATGTCTTTTTGAACACTCACACGGACGGCTGTATGAGAAAGACAGTCGCTAGCAAGCGTGGGTGAGCGTGTGGGGAAAGATGCTGGGACCATGTGCAGCGCACTGCTGGTGGGGAGCAGAATGGTACAGGCGCTTTGGAAACCTGGACGCTCCTCAAAAGCTTACACACGGGAACCACCATGTGACCAGTGACTCCCCTTGCAGGCACATAAGCATGAGAACCAAAAACATGTCCGTGCAAAAACTTGTACATAAACCAAGTGATGGCATGAGCTTAAACCCAGTACTCTGGGAGGCCCAGGCGAAGGAGGACCACACATGTAAGCACAGCCTGGGGAAACCTAAGTTACTCAGCAGGACCCTGTCTGAAAGTAAAAAAGGGCAGGCATGTAGCTTAGCAAGAAGGCCCTGGGTACAATCCCCAGTCCTGTGCCACAGAACAAACTGAAACTGGTACACGATTGTTCCTAGCAAAAAGGTCAGAGGTAAAAAAAAAAGTCCACTTAGCACTGGTCTTAGCACTGAATTACATTCCCAGCCTATTTATTCACGTATGTATTTTTTTGTCTGAGACAGGGTCTCACTGTGCAGCTTAGGCTGGCCCTGAGCTCACTTTGTAGCCCAGGCTACAGGTCTCCAACGCGCAAAGATCCTCCTGCCTCAGCCTCCCGGGGACTGGGATTACTCCCAGCCTTTTAAAGTTTTTATTTTTTAAAACTTTGAGACAGGGTCTTGTTAAATTGTTCAGGCTGGGCTTGAACTTGGGATACTCCTCTTCTAGGTCTTAGAGTGATTATAGCCGTGGGCCGCCATGCCCGGCCAGTGTAGGAAGTTTGATAAAGACAGAAAGTACATTAGAGGCTGCCCAGGTTGGGAGGGGAGGGGTGTGGCTGCTAATGTGTACGGGGGTTTCTCTTAGAGGAACAATACTGTTCTAAGATTAGACTGTAGTAGGGACTGCACAGCCTTGTGAATATGCCCCAAACCATTGAATTGTATACTTTAAGTGGGTAAATTGTATGCTGCATAAATTATGTCTCAATGAAGCCATTTCTTAAAAAGGAATAAATGTCTTATGAGTGGTTTTGGTTAACCAAACAGACAAAGCAAGGGACACGGGAGGACGACCTACTTGCCAATTTTCCCAGCTCCTTCCTGCTGTCGCGGTATTTAACACCCCGTGAAAACAGTGGCCCTCCTTTTGTTAGGTGGAAATTTGGCCTATTAGTGGAGTTACATAGTCTGAAGGTATATTTTTCGCTAAAAAATAGTAATCTTAAGAGAGAACTTCCTAGGGCTGGGGATGTAGGCCAGGGCTGGAGTCTTTGCCTAGGACCTGACTCACCCTGCATTCTATCCTTAGTACTGGGAAAAAGCGCTTTCCAGGGATACTTGGGGAGCTTTCTCAGAAGCCTGGGGTGCCAGAGAACAAAGCTGAGCCTCCCAGGGTCGCATCCCACAGGGCAAATGGGCTGCCAGCCCTCTGGCCTGATCTGACCCACACACCTCATTCCGTGAACACCGTGTTAAGAAGTTGAAAATTTTCACATACACATTTGGCTTCTTTTGAAAATTCAGAGATCTGATACGTTTGACCCACAGGGCCAGCCTCTTGCAGAGTGGAGAGGGATCGCCTCCCCTGAGGGGACCGGCTCTGCAGTCTGCCACAGTTTCAGTCACTCCCTCAGCACCGTATCCACCTCCCACCCTGAGTCTGGCCGCTCTGTGGAGCCCTGCCCTGTGGCCCCAAGACTAGAAAATAAGCTTTATTTATCTGCCTCATGTGAACTAAGCACTAAACAGATACTTTATTACATCTTTGCTTCCGTCCTATGAGGCCAAGACACTTTTCT
>PVLD010034328.1:0-12788 GCA_004027595.1 Dinomys branickii | reverse complement strand
CAGGAGGGCTAACATGGTTCTACTATTGTATTATATCACTTAATGCTAAGCAATAATCGAAGACAGGAAATTAGATTAATAGTGTATATCTGTATGTGTTAGCCTGAACACACACTTCGAAGATAACAATATGTAAAGCAGCAACAAGCGGTGTTTTTTCTTCTGTTGTTGTTGTTGTGGATGTTGTTGCTGTTGTTGAGGTATGCCTGTTTTCTTTCTTGTCCTTGGATTTTTGGTTTACTTGGTTACTTTAAATCATCCTGCTGGGCTCTTTGCTCTTGATTCCCAACATAAATCTGGCTAAAAGCCCCCAACAATAGCCATGCCACTGATGCAACATTTGACTGCCTTAAAATTTCTTTTGCCAGATCAATCAGTCCACCACCTTTAATCTTAGTCTTAGGCAAACTCTCTGTACACAAGCAAAATGCAGACAAACTTACTGCTAAGCCATAATATTCATTGTCTGGATTCCAACAACCAGTGCAGTCTGTCTTCCCAGCAGAAACCATCTGAACCTGGTGTTTACCAGCAGGATTCCTAGCAGCCTTCTGGTATTCTGAGCCTGGACTAGAATCTCCCGTATAGAAGAACTGAAGGCATTCCAGCTCTACTCTTTCAGGCGACATCTCCGAACCTTTCCAAACACTTCCCACAAGACTTTTCCAAAGGCTCTTGAAGCACATGATCAGGTATAGTCACAGCAATGACCCCACTCCTGGTACCAAATTCTGTCTTGGTTATTTTTCTCTCACTGCTGAGACAAAATACCTGACACCCAGAATTAAGGAAGGAAAGATTTATTTAGTTCACAGTTTGTGGAGGTCTCAGTCCATACTCAGCTGGCTCCAAGGCAGAGTGGCACATGGCACAGGGCAACACTTCATGGTGGTGGGAAACAGCAAAGCAACAAGAGCAAAAAGGGAGGAGGGGCGGCAAGCAGCCTCCTTCCCCCACTTACACTGTATGTGAACTACCCACCCCAGGGCAGTCATAGCATTCACATCTATGATTCCAACATTGGACCATGAATTGATCATAAATCTAGAAACCTGCCCCATGACTGTATGAGGATTTGGGGGACAAGGAAACACAAACCAAAACAGAAAGTTACCAGAATGAAAATTAAATTCTGATGAAAATTCTATCGTTGGCATTTGCCACCTGTGTAGCTATGAGCAAAGTATTAAATTACCTTCTGCTTCGATTTTCTCACCTATAAAAAGGGGATAGTGTTAGTGCCTACTGGACAGCATACTATGAATATCAAAACCATAAATACAAACCAAAAATTTGAAAATGTCAAAATAGTAACCACTCTACAAACAGCATTAACTATGTTGGAGAAGAATGGACTATTGAAGCAATAGTACTAAACTTTGCTGCCAATAAAAATAATCACTAATTATTTCCATGTGCAAAATAGCTACTGGGAATTGAGAACGATGTTAGGAAAACTCAAGTTGATTTTTCTGAGTTTTTTTTTTATGTGTGTGTAATAGAAAGTGGAGATATTTGTTGAACCCATGTTCAAGGCATCATCAATGCCTTCCTGGAAATTAGAATTTGACAGTGAATGTAGTTAACATTTTACTAGCTTTTAAAAAATACTTTATGAAAAAATGTATAATCTCTTTCTTCAGTAATAGATCACTTTCTAAGACTCCTATTGAATAACTATTGAAACATAGTAATGAGTATATTAACTTTTCTCTATTTTTCTTTTTCCTAAAGAGAGAAACAAATGTCGGGCTTTGGTTTTAATTAAGCAATTAACTAGAATGCTATATAGAAAAGACAAGAAAAAAGTTCAATTGTGTAATTTAATTTTAATTGAATGAAGTAAGTGAAGACTAGCTGCTGTTTCACAAATCTTTCCATACAACAGAGAATGGATCTTGACAGTAGAGAAAGAAGTAACATTGAGACTAATTCTGTTTAATTAGCAATGTCCAACCTTGCTTCACAGAACAGCAATACTCTTATTAAATAATACCAAAAGTGCAATGGAGTTTGGCCCAAAGTAATGAAGATGTGACCTCTACAAATAAACTTTTCCCAAGAGTGTATTCTGCACAAATCCAGAAGAATGTGTTCAGAACAAAAAAGAAATTAATTACATTGCTTTCAGTTATGCCAGCATGACAGTGGCAACACAGATACCTTTTATGTCCAATACATGCACAGATAAAATACACATCCTTTAGAAAGACAAGGCAATTTGTTAATTCAGTTCAACCAACTATTTATTATCAATACTGAGGTCCATTTTCATTCAAGTATCTTATAGATTATAAATGTGCAGAACATTAAATTACCAGTTAACACATCAGATAATGAGTCATGATAAAGAACAAGAATAATACAGGCCTGCTCAGTCATTATTGCTTCCTGTGGCATTACCACCATAATCATGACTTCTAGTCCTTCAGATGATTTTCACTTGGTTTTAAATTTTGCCTAAGTGGAATCATTTGTGTTGTATTTATTTTCCCCCCAATTTTTATGAGGCTCCTTTATAACGTTGTATGCATTGGAAATCATGAATTGATATATTCCTTTGTATGTATATACACCAGTATACTTATTCATTTCAATACAGATAGATATTTGATTACACCCAGTTTTGGAAGCTAGTAGTAAAAAAGCTGCTGTGGACTTTCTCACACAAATCATTTTCATAAACAAATTAATGATCTCTGCAGGGTACGTATTAGGGAGAATTGCTGACAATGCATATTATCTAGCTTCCTTTGAAACTTTCATATCATTAGTCATTTGAGAGATGAAAATTAAAACAACACCGAGATTCCATCTCCCCCAGAAAGAATGGCTATTATCAAGAAATCAACTAATAACAAATGCTGGCTAGGCTGTGCAGAAAAGGAAACCACTGTCCACTGTTGGTGGGAGTGTAGACTGGTGCAATCACCATGGAAACCAGACTATTGATTCCTCAGAAAACTAGGATTCGAAGTCCAGTTTGATCCAACTATTACCCTTCCAGGTATCTTCTCAAAAGAATTAAAAACATCATACCACAGTGATATATGTGCACCCATGTTTATAGCAGTACAATTTTTAATAGCAAAATCTTGGAAACACTACAAACTGAGGAATGGATAAAAAGAGGTGGTATTTTTATACAATGGAGTACTACTGAACCACAAAGGATAAACTGTAAACTTTTATAGGTAGATGGATACAACCTAAGACCATACTCTGAAGTGAAATAAATCAGACACACATATGTAAAGATTGTATTGTCTCCCAAGGGTGAGAAGTTGAAAGAGTAAATAGGATCCAAAATGTACAATAGATACTGCAAAATGGAAAGAAACTTCAAAAGGAAAGAGAAACTGGGATCAGGAAATGGAGAAAAGAAGGAAGGAAAAAGCAACATATATGAGATAGCTAAGACAGCTATACTACTTTTTATTCTTAAGAGAAAATAACAAAAACAAAGACATAAAGCAACACAAAAACAATAAAAATAATACAGAATTTCAAACTAATTTTTCTTGGTTTCATGAAAAGGTTTGTGCAATATGTTTTGGATAATTAAATGCCAATATTTTGCATTCTGAGTAACTAATTGAAAGATCACAATATGCAATGTGTTAGTCGTTGTTAGCTATTATCTAGTTTTGAATTTTTGTTTTATTTTTCTCTTTAAAATACAAAGAAAACACCCAAAAATAAAAAAAGAACCATCCAGGATTTTCAAATGTATTTATAGCAACTTACAGGGAAGGTGAGTTCAGTTGTTCCACTTGCTTGTCAACACTTAGAATGAAGGTTTCATTCCAGCCATCCCCCTGGGGATGTAAACATATTGCACAGCAGGTTGAACTTACCTCTCTTGATGACTTACAAAGTTAAGCACTTTTTTCATATGTACTTTGGTCTTATGGATGTTCCTTTTTGAGAAATGCTTTGTTAATTCCTCTAAACTTTTTGCACGAGGTCACCATTTTATTAACTTATAGATGTTTATATATTTTGGATAGTTCTTTCATCAGATATATGTATCCAAACCATTTTTCCCCCTTAATTTGAATTCTCCTCACTTCATTGTGTTTTGTGATAATGAGATCTTAATTTTAATGCAATGTTGTTCATCAAATTTTATTTTTAATATTGGGTATTAGTGGAAAACACTTTCCATAGAAAAACTATCACAAAACTGATCTCCTTAGTTTCTTACTAGAAGGTTTCTTACTTAAAGTGTGTCCTATATACCTGTAGTTGATTTTTTAATATGGCATAAGAGACTGGAAGCAAATATTTGAGCTTTTCCATATAGATTGCTCGCAGTGACCTTTGCAAAGTTCAGTCAATTCTCTGACTCCAAAAAACAGAGTCTCATCCTTCAGGGGAAATGCTAAGAACAGAATCCAAATAAAGCACGAAAGGAAAGTTTGGAGTGGAGGAGAAAGGTGTTGGAAATAACGAGGGGCACTCTGAGTGGTCCTGTGAAGATGAATCTCCGAATGTACCTTCCATAAAAAATACAAGATATACCAGGGAAAGCACTATCATGCAGTACAGTGCAATACATGTAGTGCAGGCAACTATGATTCCAGAATCAGAGAGCCACTTGTCTCAGGATGACTCCCAAAGGCGGCAGTACACGAGGGTTACTTATTTATAATTGCAGTAATGGTATTGAACATGGAGTTTCTTGATATTTTTAAGAGAACAATATAGTATTGTTGTTGTAGACAGGGTGTTCTATAGCAAGTATCTAGAGTTTACTAGTTGTACACATTTGGAGTAGCCATGCTCCTCCCCTCTACCCTGCCCTTGGAAAGTACCATTCCCTTGTCTGCTTTTGAGTTTGACTGTTGTAGAGAACACAGGTTACTGAGACATTCTCAGTAACAGAAGAGAGCAATTAAAAGTGCAGTAATTATCTTGGCCTATTGTCTGACCTATTCCTTCCAACTGCCCAGGGAACTGCTTCTATGAATTAAAAAACAAAAATTAAAAGATAGAAAATGGGAGTGGATGGCAGGTCAACAATCTCTAAAAGAGACATACTAACATCTTAAAATGAACTAAACATTACTCTGGCAGTTAATGAAAGCACACAAGGAGAACGAAGCAACAAAGCAGATAAAAAAAAACAGTATTTCAATAGAAACTAAAATAATAAAACTAAAATGATTAAAGCTTTGATAAAACAGTCTAGGTTGTGCTACACACACTATCTCCAACTATGTTTTGAGGCTCTCTTGCTAAAGCAAATCAGGCTTTTAAAAGCTGTCATCCCACTAGAGATGTCCTTACCGATCACCAGTGGAATCCATGTAGTTAATTTCAGCAGAGAATTCTCGCTGTGTCTTAATCTCCAATAGCATTTGACAAAATGTACGACTTCTTTCCTATCTTGGCTTTAGGATACCACATTCTCCTCATTTTCTTCCTACATTTTTACTCCTCAGTCTCTCTGTCTCTGTCTCTCTCACCTCCCTCTCTTCCTCCTCTCCCTGTTCCTTTCCTTCTTTGATCCTCAGTATTGGAACACCTGGGAACTCAGTTTTGTTCTCTCTTCTATCTATGTACTTCTCCTTGGTAATCTCATGGGGTAACATGACTTAAAGACTGTCAGTTTACCAGTGACTCTTGACTTTATACCTACAAATCCTTCTCTCATACTCTAAAATCTTACTATTACTTCTTCACCTGGATGTCCAATAAACTACAAATTGAAAGGGGTCAGAACATGCAAACCTAAATATGCTGCTTTGGCATATTGATTACTTTAAGCTGTCAGTATTTGAGAAACAGAAGATGTAGATATGGCTGTCTGATTTTCCTCCTTCTACCTATAAAAAACAGATCATAAAAATTCTCATAAGGTAGGTGCCCTGGGTGAATGCAAAAGAGAATATCCATACGACCATAGACAGAATTGTTACCCAAATGGCTTTGTGAAAACAAGCCTATTAAAATAAATCTCCCCTTCCATTAACTTCCCTCTTATGTCCTTTTCTCATATTTCCTTCTTCTTTTAGCCTAAATCTGTCTGTCTTTGTCACATCTCCGCTATTTGTAAGTCTTTAAAAATGAATATAACATCTGGGGTCTAATGGTCTGCTAAACTTCTCCTCTTGAAAACTTCTATGCAATATAAAAATTAGAAGTTAAACTTGTACGCATGCCTTCTTTTACTTTTTACGTAACAGACTTTAATTCTTAGATCTAAAATCACAGATCCTAAGAGGCAGCAGAAAGTTTTTCCTCACCTGCCAACCTCATCATATCCCAAACTGGACTTCTACTCTAATGAAATCCACTCTACCTTCAGTCTTCATCTCAGTGATGAGAATTATGTCCTTAATGTACTGAGACCAAGAATTATTATCTTCCCTGACTCTCACTGTGTTTTATTCATTAATTCCTTAGGATTCTTTTGTTGAGAAATCTGATTCTTCTATCTCAAAATTAATCTAGAACACCCGTATGTCTCATCATATACATTTCCAGCACCCCAAATGAACCATCCGCGTCTCCAACCTGTGGTACTGCCGCGCTTATACCTTTGCTACCTGCTTTCTGATCTTGGCCCCACTGCTGTGAGGTCAATCCTTCTGAAACATCAGTCAGGTGACCAGTGGCTTTGCACTTCACTCACACCAACAGCGAAAGCTCTGTGATTTTACCTCCAAAGCTTTTCCTGGCTTACTCCCCTTTTAAAAAAAAAAAAACATTGGTCATGAAGTGAAGGGAAAAGCGATGTTAAAGCACAATATTATAAACATATGGTATGTTGCATGCATAATGAAAAACTCATATAATTTTATTTTCTTATCCCATTAGTATCATTTATGTTGAGATGCTTTTCAATATACAATACTTTCTTTTTTTCCCAGTCTGCCAATTGCATCATCATAATTTGAGTAATTTAGAGGTAAATTTTATCCTCCTGGGAACTCAGAAGAAAATCGAATTTGTAGACCCATACTGAATATGAATTCTAAATAATTTAGATTTCCGATCATAGCCCCTTTGAGATACAGGAAGGACAAACGATTTATGTGATAAAATGGAAAAATACCTGAGACAAATGGTCTGTGGGATTTTAAATCCCCCTTCCCCCTCCGAATAGTTCTAATAATTAATATTAGGAATATTATCCTATTATTTATTACTTTTTCTCTCATGGATTGTGAGCTGGCATAGGAACTAGGAGTTTTGGAAATTTTATTAATGGTAATTAACAAAATATCTTCCTCAAGTCAGGTACACCACTTAATGTGAGATAATTCACTTGTTATTTCAAGCATCATGAGTCCATGCAGCCCATGACAATCAAACAAATGGCCTCTCAAACATAGTTTTTCATAACTTACCCAGGATCTTAACCATCCATTTACATAGTTAGAAACATCGCTACTTCTATTCAGTAAGAAGTAAACTGTCCTTTGAAAAGTAGTTGAAACAGCTTAGAGAGTATATAATATTCTGGTTTTTAGATATATTCTTTTGAACACATAAAGTCAATTATTAGATCCTCTAGATTTACAATTTAGGATTATTTTATGTTTCAAATGGTTTGAGGTCATGATCTGTAATGTATGAAGGTTAAAAAGCATGATTCTACTAATGATTATCCCCTCTGCAGAATTGTCTTCATATTCAATTTGAAACCAATCACTTTTAACTCTACTGACTTTTATAATAAAAATTCCACTATTGATGCACTGAAGACTGTATTTTTTTACTATTATTTATGCTGACACATGAAAACAAGCTGTAAGTATCATGGGGTGACATGATGCTTTGACCCAGATATACAGGTATACATTGCATGATGTTGAAATTAAGTTACACATAACTATATTCTTAAACATGTATCACTTCGTCATGGTAAAAACTTTCTATGTAGTTTCTCCTAATTTTTGTTTTAACATTTGAAAAACTGAGATGTATTTGAATCTGTAGGATGTTTCTATAGAATTCAAGAGCTAATCAAAAAACTAGAGTATGGGTTTAAGTAAAACAAATTTAGTGGTAAAGACACACAGACATTTACCTCCCTATAAACACTGTTATCTCATTGTTTCAGTTACTCTTCTTGTTACTGGGACAAAATACTCAATGCACACAAGTTCAGGGATGAAAGGATTGTTTTGCTCACAGTTTGTAGATGTTTCAGTCCATCATCAGCTGGCTCCAAGGCCAGGTGGCATGGCAGAAGGGCATCACAGAGGAGAAATGGTACATAGTGGGCAGAAGCTAGCAAAAGGACCAAGAAAGCAAAGGACCTTACCAGCATCTTTCCGGCCCTTTTATATTGTATACAGGCTATCAGGATTAGGGAGGGTACAAACCAATCAGTGGAGAGATTTAGTCAGCACACGCCTTAATCCAGCATCACATGGTCTAGACCCAGCGCCCTCTGAAAAAGGCCCACCTGTGACGCCCTCAGGGGGAGGCTGAGTCCCAAAGCTGCAGCACTCTGCAGCACTCATTGCTCTTGCCGCGTGCTGATGCAGTTCTGTAAGTCTTGCTTTGTGAATGGCCTAAGGAGGGGTAATCAAAACCACAGTGAATCTACTGCCGTGTGCCATTCAAGGCAAAGTGAAGCTCATGAAAACATTCAGTGTCCTCATTCACCCTATTCACCAAATCTGGCACCACGCAACTTTTGGCTCTTTGTCAAAATCAAAGTAAGGGGGAATATTTTGAGGAGGATTCATAGTACTGTGCCTTTTACTGTAATATATTTATACACTTAAATATCCACTGTAGTTTTGAGCACACTTTTTACATAATTAACTCTAGTTCCCCTCTCTCTCTCCATCTCTCTCTGACTCTCTCTGATTCACTCTCTCTCTTTCTTCTCCCTAGGGTACTACAGTCAGACCTGGGATTAAATTCTTAGTCATTCACTAGTTTTGGTTTCATGTTTTTAACCTATGCAGTGAAGACATGACCAATTCCTATTTTATAGTATTAATGTGACAATGACAGCAGTACATGAGTGGCTACAACATTCTTTGAGATACATCATGCACTCAGTACTTTTGTTACAAAACTAAATCACAAGGAAACAGTAATTAACAACATTAAGAAATATTTTAAAAATCAAATTACATAACAATCTGACCAGTGTTACCACTGTTAAAAAAATAGGCTATACTTGTCTGTTAACCTTTAAAAAGATGGATACAAATGAGTGATGTAGTGAAGGTTGAAGCGCTCATCCTTTGTTCCTTTAGACATGCTGTAATTTATGTCCCTGTGAATTAGGAGAGTTGATATATCTGATCAGTGATGCTCTCAAGTCTCAACTAACAAGATTAAATAAAATTTTATTTTTGCCCCATTAAGGCTATGCTTCTTTGCTCTGTATGATTCAGAATATCTGGCTATCCATTTACATTAACATTTCAGCTAGTGTGCATTGCCCCAGACTTCTGCATTTAAACTTCATTTGTTACCTGCATGCTTTTTAATCCTTATGTTTAAATCCATCGGTTTTTAATGTACAGGGTTTTTGAGCCTATTGTTATGGTAACAAGAAATTTCCATTTTGAATTGTAATTGTTTCTTTCAAGGATACTGCAGTTATCTCTACAACACTATGCAATTTCAGTATGGGGAAGCTATGATTTTAACATGGCTAGTCAATATACATCAACATAATTACTTAAAGTTTTTATTTTATAGATTTGAAAATATTTATGGTTCTGAAAATGCACAGCTATTTTATGACAATATATTCAGCTTTTAAAGAAAAAATGCCTTTGGAACTTGCTTTTTGTAAAATTTACAGTAAGCAATACCATCTAAATAGTGTATTATCTCAAATTATACAGTTTTAGATTAAATGTTTCCAATAATGAAGTAATACTCCAATTCTCCATAGTATTATCATTCAAAATGGCTTTTTACACACCTTAATAAAAGTTTTGTATTGAATTTTATTACTTGTAGTTAAAATCTTCTGCATTTGTCATCAATGCAATTTCATTAAATTAAATATTCACATTAAAATAATTTATATTATGACTAAAATATCTCAAGAAGAAAAGCACAATGGAACATGATAGAAATGTCTTCTCCTTTTGTTCCTTCCTCTTAGTGAATCATGGTGGTAATTATTCAGAAGGGAATTTAAGATAAATTATTGTAAGACCATTCATTAAATTTTTTAAGAAGATAATTAGCAGAAGTTCTGTCATCTTTCGAAGAGCTTTTCTTGGCCATTGTGAATCCAGGGTGATCATGACATCCAAATGAAATACTTACTTTTGTAGGGCATAAAAGATTAAAGGTGATATAGCCAAGTTTAATTGACTTGTTCTTGTCACAGAATCTTGGGTGAATAATGGTGTTATTTCTGAAATAGTACTCTCTAGAAGAAAATTTGGGAAGACTAATATGCACACTAAAAAGAAAATCAGAGTCACACTCAACAATTAAATTTTATTTCTAGCTTTGGTATGAAGAATAATCATTAAGTAAAATATAATGCTTCGGTTCAAGACTTTTATCTCCATTCATGAGAATATAACTTTCAGAGGAATAAATAAAGTTTTAAAGTTTAAAACTCCATAGTCTTTCATCTCAAGCAAAAAATAACAATATGATATTATAGTAATTTTTAGAAAAATAATCAGTGAAGTTAATGGCTTTGTTGGAGTTTGGTGTGAACATGACCTTGAACAAAGGGAACCAGGAATTCCAGGAGAAAGAGGTCACTCCAGGCATAGGGAACGAATTTTGCAAACTGAGTCCAAAAGTCCATTCTACCAGGCAGAATGGTAGTTGTCGAAGACCACTTTAGTCTTGTTAAAAGTTTCCAGAAACTAACTTCAAACAATTTTACCATAAGAGATTGCAATTAGTTTTAAATTCACCAAATGTGTCAATATTTCCCAGTTTATAAGGACAGGGGAAGAAAACAAATAAAGCCTATCACTGGTTTATTCTTGGTTTTCTGTCATAGGCAGTCAACACTTTATTCAACAACCAAACCAATTTAGAATTGAAAACAAAGCATTTATGTGAAAATGATTTATTTCTTAATCGTGTTTCGTTGTGGCATTCTCATTCATGCATATAATATACTTTGATTATATTCACACCCATATTACCCTCCCTCCTCCGAATCTGTCTTTCCTGAGCAAAATTCATTTCATGTAAACAAACTTTACAAAAGAATTCAGTAAAGGAAAATTTTTAAGAAAGAGAAAGAACGAAAACACTATTGTGTATAACAACACATAAGATAACAGATTCTAGGCAGTGATCATCCATGGCTGCTAAAATTATGAGGTAAAAGCTAAAAGCAAACGTTATCATGAATGGGTCAGGCTGACAGCACTTTAGTTTGTTTATGTTGCTGCAGGAAAATGTCTCCCGACACAAAGCTGCAGGAAGTGTACGCATCAACTGTAAACTTTGGAAAGATAGGGAAAAGTGGGGGATGGGATCAAACGTTTTGATTCTTTTGTTCGCTACTGTATCTCTCACATCAAGAATCATTTAAGTACAGACTATAATGTGCATAGTACAGACTAAAAGTTATATGCTTAATTAAAGAGGACTGAATGTAAGCAGGGGGCATTGTTGGACTACAATACAAAATTATTTACTTTTTGTCCTTGATTTAATCCAAATCACAACGTTGCATCAAACAAAAACTTTAACGTGCAGTACATGTGTAAATAGAAACACAAAGTAGGGTTTTGTAATTGGCAAGCTCTCAGATGCTCAGGGTTTGCCTTTAGACTTAGTCCTAATTCTCTCAGTGAAACGGAGCTTTTGTTTTAGCTTACGATTTTTAGCATTATTACTATTAAACTTATTGCAGCATTATGGATTTATTTTATTTACATCTTTATTCTCACCATCTGGGAATGTCATACTGATGTCCTGGGAGAAGCCTAATTGTCCCCCAAAGATTCCTTCTTTCAGTGTTTTCTTGAGTTTGGATTAAGATTCCCTATCATAGATTGCAAAGTTGCTCAAAATTGACTCTGGGCATCGTAAGAACCCTAAAGCTTCCAAGGGACTTGGTAAAATCTAAAAACTCAGTATCTCCTGAAGGAAAACCATGTGTCAGACGTATTTATTCTATGTTAATGTGGGTTTTGTTCTAATTCAATTTGAAATAAAAAGAATCATTTCCCAAATTGTTGAGGAAGTTTTCTTCTAATATTTGTTATAAAACAATGAAAGAAAAATTAAAATGACTGGCAAAGCTAAAATAGCATAACATTTTATATACAATATAATATTTAATTTTAATGTATATTATTTATTACATTGCTCTAGTCACATTTGCATATAGCAATCATCTTTAATCATGTTTCTGGAAAAATGATACAGTCAAAATTACTTCAGAATTAAATTATTAAATTCCATAATTCTGTGCTATAGACATATTTTCCGTTTTCATGATTCATGGTACCTATCATACTGTTTTCATAATATCTTTACTCATATATTTGTAAAGATTAAAGTTATTTCAATTATCTGTAAGCATTCAGATATTTTTCATTTTATTTTTTGCCCTAAAATTAAAAAAGAATATGAAAGTTGATGCATGTAAGTCAATGAATTCAAAAATATATTTTATTTATTTATTTTTTTTATTTTAGAAACATAAAAGTACAAAAACATATTGACAAACAGACACCCATTATCATAGAAAATAGTACAATCACAACTAATCTATAGACAAGGTGATATGGTCTCAACAGTAGTTGTTGCTTTATCCATTGATATCTTCGAATTGTAGATGTATGGACCCATATACAGACATGCAA
>PVLD010034327.1:0-12788 GCA_004027595.1 Dinomys branickii | reverse complement strand
CATACTCATAAGTGAAATAAATCAGCGATACATGTGCAGGCAACACATTGTATCACTGGTGTAAGAACCTGAGGGTGGGAATATAAACTGAGACATGAAGGAAATCTGTTCAAAAACAAAGAACAGTTGGGACGAGGGAAAGGAGAAAAGAAAGAGACAGAAAATTATGTATGTATATATGAATATACATATATGCAGGAGGGCTAACATTTTTCTACTATTGTATTATATCACTTAATGCTAAGGAATAATTGATGACGGTTTATTTGATCAATATTGTATGTCTGTATGTATTATCCTGAACACACACTTCGAAGATATCAATATGCAAAGCAGCAACTATTGGTGGGTTTTGTTTTGTTTTGTTTTTTGTTTACATGTTTTGTTTTCTGTCTTTGGATGTTTGGTTTTTGTGTTTTTCTGTTGTTGAGATGATTAATGGTCTGACCAATTTTGCATGTCTGTATATGGCTGCATATATTTACACTTCGAAGATATCAATGGATAAAGCAATAACCACTGTTGAGACTATGTCACCTTGTCTATAGATCAGTTGTGATTGTACTATTTTTTATGCTAATTGGTGTCTGTTTGTTAATATGTTTTTGTACTTTTATTTTTTAAAATAAAATATAATAAAATAAAGAATTAATGAAGTAGATAACAAACACATCATTGGGAATATCAACAAAGCAAAATATCAGTGCCTTAAAAAGGATGACTGATAATAAATAATAGATGGTAGGGGCTGGGGATATAGCTCAGTGAAATAAGCGCCTGCCTAGCAAGCGCAGGGTCCTGAGTTCAATCCCCAGTACCGCAAAAAAAATAAATAAATAAAAATAATACATGGTAGGCAGAAATAATAAAGCAAAACGGAGGATTATGAAGTTAACTTCAGATAGCATGTTTTTATCAAGTATATTTTACTAAAGGCATAAAAGGTATGGATAAGCCATACTTATATATGAGGCATTCTATGCCATGAGAAGAGCAAGTACAGAGGCCCAGAGCAGGTAGCATATGTGACTTATTTAAGAAGCAGACAAAATAAAGGCCTGAGCGAGGGGAGTATAAAAAAGAGACAAAATTAAGAAAAAATTAAATTTTGAGCTGATCATATGTCTAAGTTGTTCAACTGTGAGTAAAATAACAGTTTGGAGAAGGATTGAAGTCACACCTAGAAATTAAATGCATTCTTACATAACCTTTCTGGCTATTGTGTTGACAATAAATATACTACAGAAAAGTCAGTAGTTAGGTGACAAATTCTGGACGTACTGTAATAATCCAGGTGAGATATGATGATAGCAGTAATGCTGGAATTGACAAAAGGTTGTCTGATCTTGCATTTATTTTGAGGACAGAGCCACCAAACTTTGTTGAGATAGTGTATATTTTAATATGAATGAGCAGTCAAATATGATTCCAAGTTTTTATGCTGGTCAACCTCCAGAGTGAAATAATCACTTATTAAGGTGAAGAAATCTGTTCAATAAATACAGTTAGTAGTGAATATGGGGACCTTAGATTTGGACATGTTAGAGTTTCCTGCATACTACAAATCAAAGTGAAAAATTGGAGAAAGAAATTGAATATGAGAGTGATTTAGGTGAAGGACACATATTCAGTTTTGAGATACAAATGCCAGACTCTCTATTATAAGGAAATCATTTTTAAATCTAGGAAATAGATTAATGAAAATAACTAAAGAAAATATATAGGCAGAAAAAGAAACCTAGTACAACTAATGCTGGGAAATTCCTAGAATTTTGAGAGAAGAGGAAGGACCTGTAAAGGAGACTGAGAAAATGTAAATGAAAGAAATGGGGGGGGGGAATTGAGAAAGTATGATTTCATGTGTGCATAACGTTTTAAGGAGGGAATAACATAATCTACATCACAGGTCACTGATGAGGACAATGTTTGAGAAATAACCAGCTAATTTATCAACTTAGAGGTTATTGCATATACTGAGAAGAGCAGTTACAGTTGATTGGTGACAGAAATTGTGGATTAACTGAGTTTGGACATATATAGTAGGAGAAAAAAGTAGATATCAATTATGTAATTATTTCAAGAAGTCTCACTTCTAATGAAAAGGTTAATCCTCTAAACAAGTACAATAAAGGGTAATTTTAGTTCAATATTGAATGTCAAAGAGAACAATTCCCCCAAAAGAAAGCAAAGAAGCCCTACTTATTTTTCAATTTTAGCAAATGCCCTAAAAAAATCTTGGTACCAACTGATTTACCCCTTTAGTTACTATTTAGAGCTTAGTTATTGGTTTTTTCTTGTTAGCTTTTTACATTTAATAGATTATCTGAGACCTATGTATTTCACTGATTCCCATATTTACATCCAAATTAATGGCTACCATTTGTTTACTTGATTTATATCATTATTAGTCTTTGAATTATTGCAATCTAGGAAGGTAGAATAAATTTATTTCACTCAGCTAAAGGAATTGCATTCATCTGAAAATGACTATTTTGCCACTATCTACTTAACAAAGTATGACAGTTCTGAATTCCTATAATTACACTTTCTCTTGTATCCACAAGATCTTAAAGCTGTATAACAAATCTGGTTGGGGGAAATAATAGTTTTTGACCAATTTTGATGACTCACCATTTGAAAAAATAATCATGATATAGCCTGGAAATGTAGCTGCTACTCAGAGTGGATTAAGTGGTTACATTACTTCTTGAACCAAAGTGGAAATAATATAGAGCCATTCATCACCATGACTGAATAACTATAAGCTAAGTTCCTCCCATAATTCTGCTTTTTGAAAAACGAAGAGGTCTCTGCTCTGAAGTCCAGAAACTTTGTGTTCCATTAAAAGTGAGCATTATAGTTACTCAAGCAGACAATTTGTTTTTGCAGGACTTTTATTGCACAGGGCAATGATCATTATCTTAATGCAAAATGACTGAGACATGTTTCCACAAAATAGCACACACTGATGTGATTGTGAAAGCATGATCCTCCACCAAGTACATAGAACATTGAAACAAAAGCTTGTGTCCTAATTCAGATATATATATTTGAACAGAGATGTATGAGAACCAAGAAGGAAGGCAAGTAAATGCCTTTGATATTATAAATAAGTTGTTTACATAGTAAATAGCCACGGCTAGTGTTGGTGAAATCTGATCTTCAGAGCCTATTGGTAATTGCTTCAAATTGACATTACTTTTATTAGTAATTTTTCTTGTGGTGCTAGGGGGTGAATCCAGGGCCTTGTACATGCTAGGCAAGAACTCTACCACTGACAACACTCCCAGTTGTATTTTTTAAATTAACTTTTTCATTTGGGATCTTTCCTTCAAGAGAGTAATATAAATAGCAAGGAACACTTATTAATTTTACATTATTTGTTTTTACATTTTTCTATTTGGAAGAACTGACCACATATTTTAAGGATAACTTCAATTACTTGCCATTTTCATTAACTTGAGTAGTGTGAATGAACAATATTTTCATTCTGTTTGTCTTATTGTATGATTCCTTCCTTTATGAAAACCTACTACTTTGCACCATATTCTGTAAGTGTAATTTTCTATTAAAAGATCTAAGATACTTACTATTTTAAGAGTTAGACCTGAATTGCAAATAAAATCAGCATGTTATTTTTATATAAATTCACAATTCTGTGTCTTTATTTGGGTTTGTGTATAATGCCAAAGTAAAATAATTTTGATGTATAGTTCAATCTGAAATGTCCCTTAAAGGTTGGTGTGTTAAAGGCTTGGTTTATGGCCTGTGGTGCTTTTGCATAGTGATGGAACCTTCAAAAGGTGGAATCTAGTGGAAGGTCTTATGTCATTGGGGGTATAACCTTGAAGAAGATTGTGAGACCCTTGTCTCTTTCTCTCTCTCTCTTTTGCCCTGGCAATGAAGTGAACAGGCTTTTCCAATAGGGGTTTCCACTATAATGTTTTCGCTTCATCACAGACCCAAAGGCAACAGGCCAACTGACTATAACCTGAAACTTGCAAAACTGTGACTTGAAGTAAACATTTCCACCTTCCAAGCTGTTTATTTCAGATATTTTTTATAGTAACAAAAAGCTAACTAGCACTTATGAGACTGCAAATTGTTCAATATATTATGCAAACCCACAGCTTCATCTTGCAAGCACATTACTGACTAATCCTCTAATAAAGTAAAGATTGTATTTATAGAAATTTCAATATAATTTTTTCTTTAAATCTTAAATGTTTAATCTATGTGTCTCCAAAATTACCACCTTAGGAATAAAGACATCACAGACTATATTTTCTACCTTGATTGTCTTTTGTCAAATAATCATGTTAATCAAAATTATCTGAAATCAAACAGTTATCAAGATTTAAATGGAAAACAACCTATTAATAGACTTTCTTAGGTGACATTCCAGGAACAACTTGACAAAGACACAAGTGTACTATAAACATGGAAAGAATAGAAAACTGACATGTACCTTAAGAAGTAAAAGAAGCTTTTCATCCAGGAAGTTTGTGCCAAAATAAAATGATTCAGTGATGTAAGTGTTATATCCCAGGCAGAATGATGAGAAGATATTTGATCTTTTTAGATGGCAATGTCAGCAATAGTAATTATGTCAATAATAAGAAGAAAAACTACCAGTGATAAAGGGGAGAGGAAAGAAAGCGATGATCATAGTGAATATTAGGAAGTACCATCCAGACACCCTTACTCTTCAGGATTCAGATGTTCATTCCTCTAGCACTTGAGGATGTTGACAATTGTGTTTATAGCTGAGAATCTTTCTCATGGATTACTCTTGGCTGAAAAGAACTGACTTCCCCAAAGTCATAGCCCCTTTCCAAGAGGCAGTCTGCATCCAGTGACTGGTCAGTAGAGAGGTATAAAAGTTTGGCTCCTTTTTCTGACAGCTGTGTGGGACTGCATTAATCTGAGCTCCCTGTGAAACTGACTAAACTATTGGTTGTGATGTTACTGCTTTTCAACTTTTCCCTCTTCCCATTTCTGCTTCTTTTGTTTCCCCATAGGTATTGAATACAAAACTGCTCCACAATAAATGTTTTCAGAGAAATAGTTACTTCATGACCCCATTCCTAGAAAAATCAAAATGCTACATCAGATATAAATTGCTAACCATATGTCAAATCCTGCTATGATTTAAATGTTAACACATTGAACCTGCACAACATTATACAGTAGGTAAAATGGTTATGTCCATCCACTTACAGATGAAGATACTGAGGTGCAAAGGGGTTAAATAACTTCCACAAAGTCTTGTGTCTGGTAAGTATCGGAGAAAGTCAAGGTTTAAACCTAGTTACTATAAATTCGTATCACATGCTCTTAACCGCTGCTATAATGCCTTTTAACCTTGATAGAGTTTGACTTTTGAAATGATTTTTAAAAGGTAACAGCCTATCTGACTTCGGTTCATTTCCCTTCAGTTTCTTTTAAAAAATGACACCTCTTTTCATGAAGACATTAAGATGGAACTACTGTGCTAAAATTAGAGCTTCTGTCTTCCTTGCTCTTCCTTAGGTTTTCAATACAAGAACCAAAGTAATCCTGTCAAACCCTAGTCATATCCTAATCCTCTGATCAAAGTTTTTCAGTAGTTTCTCATTTCACAGCAAAAGCAAAATTATTATATGGTAGATAGAATTTTTGTTCAAAGCATATTTTGTTCCTTTACTAGGTTTCATCTCTACATGTTCCTCCCTGAGGGAAAAGTACAATTCCCTCCCCACTGACAGTGAGCTTGGCCATGAGACTTGACTTTGCCATTGGAAATACTGTATGTCTAAAGGAAAACATTAAGAATTGTCATCTGGTTTTACTGTAGCTTTTTAACCTCTATAACAACAGCAGATGTCCTGTATAAAGACTACTCTTTTAGGTTGGTTACCTGAATCAAAACAACATAAATACTGTCATGAAGAGTGTGTAAAATTAGTCAGAAACCTTAGGAATTTTAAAAACCTACAGTGTAACTTAGAAAAAGCTGACTCATATTTTAATGGGACCATTTATGCTATGCAAATCCCCCTCACCCTCTACCATGAAATATTTGATTTTATTTTCTACTAGTATTCTTAAAGATTGAGTCCAGCTTTAACTCATGAGTGCAATAATGGTCTAATCTTCTCCCCCACACACTCATCATTTTCTCTCAGGACCAATCTGAACACCCCAGGAATTAGGTTAGGTTTACCTCTTCTTGATGCCTATAGAATTTTCATATATGTGTATACATATGTGTGTCATAATATATCACTTGTGTTCATTTTATGATAGAAATTTAATAAATGTTTATTGAATAAGTTAGCACATGAAAATTTAATAAATATTTATTGACTAAATTAGTGCATCAGGATTATGTTTAATTTATTATACTTTTATTTTTCATTACATTTTATTACAGCAAAGCAAATACAGGTAAACACTGGTATACTTTACACAATAGCAGACAGAAAGGGAGGCCAGGCACAACTTGAGTGCTTTTTTTTTAGTTGTTTTTTGTTTCTTTGTTTAACATCTGTGAAGCTAGATCACTATACTGGTGAATTTTTTCAACCTTTCAAGGAAAAGCCTACACCTATAGCTATCTGCTATATATTCTTTTCCAGATAATGCAAAGAGGTGGAAAGATTCCCAAAGCATATTACAACACTATTGAAACTTTTATACCAAAATACAACAAAGACAAGTAGTCAATCACATTTACCTTACTAGACAGTATATAAAACAATTGTAACTTTTGCTGATACCAAACAAAAACTAAATATGAAAAGACACAAATGGAACTGGAACACAAATATCGAACACAATATGTCCCCCCCATCCCAATACATAAGACTCAGGGCTCTAAGACCCAGCCTAATAAGGCCTCTCTGACTGCCACAAATTCCTTTATCGGCCGTTGTGAATAAGGAATTGCCTGCGCCCTTCCTCAGCTCTATTGGCCTCATCCTCCATTGCCTCCCTGTACTGCTCTGGCCAGTCCTGTGGGTCCTTTCTTTGGATTCTGGCCATGTATCGCAGGGCTTTCATTTTAGAGGTTTCCAAGCGGGCTCTAGGCCCCCATATAAATTCATATTGCACTGGATCACTGTCAGGAACTCGTAAACTGTCTATGTAGCGCTGACTCAAATATCTACAAGTAATCACATGCTTTCTCCCAGTTTGAACCCCTAAGCCCCGCAGAAAGGCCCAAACTGCAGACTCCCTAGCATGATTGCCCATGATAAAGATGAAGCTTAGAACCTGCATCAAAAAGTTGTTGCCTGGCCTATTTGGACTATCTATGATCTCTTCTGCATCTTCCATTTCCCTGCGGTTGTACAGGGTGTAAGAGTGGTTTCTGGGATCAAGTACCACTAGTTCTGTCCCATACAGTTCATTCAGGGTGCGAGCAGCACGATTCAGAAGATCAGGGAACACTTTGCTGCACTCTCGGCCAATGTAGTACAGAATTCCTTTCTTTGGTATAGGCAGCTTAGTTGAGTCCATAAGCAGAAATAACTGTACCAGCTTCCTTGACTTGCTCTCCATTCTTGACTCAGGCCATGAATGTGGGGGATATTTTGAGGGATAGCCAGAAACATCTGAATCAGGTGATAATAAATCTGCAGGAATTTCCTCAAAAAGGGGCCTCCTAAAGTGAGGGACAGCCTGCCAATCATCAGCAGCATCTCTGATAGCATCTTCCTCCAAAGCCTCATTGTACTGCTCTGGCCAGTCCATAGGATCTTTGTTATAGATCTTAGCCATGAACTGTAGAATTTTCATCTTAGTGGTTTCGAGGTGGGATCGCGGGCCCCAGAAAAACTCATACTCCACTGGTGTACGGTCAGTTATTGGCCTATAGTCCAAGTAACGCTGCCAGACAAACTCCACAGACAAAAGTCTCTTTGGGTTCCCAAAAATGGAAAGCCTCCTTTCTCGCTGCACCCCCATCCTCCAGAGCATTTCCCAAATGTCAGCCTCCTTAGCTTGGTTGCCATTCAAGAATATTTCTCCTAGGATCATCATCAGAAGGCCCATCTTTGGCCCATTTGGGCTGTCTTCTAACCCCTCAAAGGGCACAGGTCCCAGTTTGTTGAGCAGAATGTAGGTGCGCTCCTCAGGGTCGAGCTCCCTCAATTCAAATCTAAAAATACACTCCAAGTGGGCCGCTGCTCGCCTAAGGATCTCAGGAAACTGGCTGCGGTAGTCTTTAGCAATATGTAGCCACATTTCAGATTCCCGTATAGGGTACTTGCTCTGATCCTTCACCAGCAGAAACTGCAACAATTCAGCTACATTCTCTTCCATGGGGTCCTGAGGCTTCAGAGTAAGTGCAACCTGGGCAGTGCCGAGCCCCATAATGGTAATGGAGTTAGAGTTCTTATGATCTCTCAGGACCTGGAATTCCAGGGGGCCTTCTGCACCCTTGGGACCCTCAGAGTCCTCGGAGGCCTGGGCGCCGCCAAGGTTTGGTAAAGCAACCGAGCACTGGGAAGAGTTCTGGCTCCCAGATGCACTGGAGCTCAACGATGCACCAGGGTTCTCAGGGGCAGTGGGTATCCCAGATGTGCCAAGGCCCTCAGTAGCACTGGACATCCTGGAAGTGCTTGGGCCCTCCCCGGGCGTGTGGAGCCCTGAGATGCTGGCGCTGTTGCCAGAAGGGGGCAGCAGAGAGGCTCCCGGTTCCTCAAAGGCTGTGAGCGCCAAGGAGGTGCTCGGGCCCTCGCCGGGGATAGGCTTTATGAAGATGCTCGGGCCTGCATCCGAAGGCGACAGCATAGAGGTGCTGGGTCGCTCAAAGGCAGGTGACAACACCGAGGTGCTCGGGCCCTCACCCGGGGTAGGCAGCACAGAGGTGCTTGATCCCTCTGAGACAGTGGGCGGCATAGAGGTGCTGGGGCCCTCCCGGGAGAAGGATGCGACACTGATGCCCGGACCCTCAGAGACAGCTGGCGGCACAAGAGTGCTGCGTTCCTCGCCGGAAGTGCGCGGCACGGAGTTGCTCAGTCCCTCAGAGGCGGTGGGCGGCACGGAGGTGCTCGGGCCCTCACCGGAGGTGGGCAGCACGGAGGTGCTCGGACCCTCATTGGAAAGGGGCAGCTCTGAGGTGTTCAGCCTTTCAGTGACAGAGAGATGCTCGGAGGCGCTTGGGCCTTCAGAGGCAGTGGGCGGCAGAGGGTTGTTTGGGAGCTCAGAGGCGGCGATCGACAGGGCGATGTTTGGCCCCTCAGAGACCGCAGGACGTCCGGAGGCGCTTGAGCCCTTAGAGGCAGTGGGCGGCACAGCGGTGCTTGGGCCCTCACTGGGGATGGATGGCATGGAGGTGCCTGGGCCCTCAGGGGCGCAGAGGCCCTGGAGAATCTGGGGATCGATGGGACCCTCCGGGATGTCTGGGCCTGGCATAGCAGCGGGGAGACTGGGGGCGTTAGGGGCCTGCATTTCACCCCAGCTGCTGCTGTTGTGCGCAGTGGCTTTTGCACTGCTGAGGCGGCGCGAATTCTGGCTTACCAGCGACAAGGTCCTGTCGACCGGCGTGTGGGAGCAGAAACCGATAGGCCCGCGATCTAGTAGAAAGAGGACAGGAGGTATGTAGGTGCCTCCGCTCAAAACTGCCCTTAGCAGTAGTGCTGCCGCTGCTGCTGCTGCCACAGTCAAAGTTCCAAGCAACTTACTGAAGCTGAAATTAGAGATGGTGCAAAAGAAAGACGGTACTGGCAAACAACGGAAGCTAGTCTCAGTGTACTCAGCTTCTCACACCCCCTCCTTCTGCCGCAGTCCGCGCAGGCGCAGTCAGACTCTGCGACACGGAGACCACGCCCCGCTCAGCCCCTCCCCTGGGTCTGAGAAAGTGGATGTGCTGTTTCTGCACCAAATCAAGGAACACACTGGAGGGAGGGAGGCCTTGGTAAGGCACATCAAGGAGCGTGGAGCAGATAGGGAGGGAATAAAAACGGAGATAGTAATAGCTACTTCTGAGTTACAGTATGATCAGAAGGCTTCCACACAGGGTCAGGCAGTTAACAAATTCTTAAAATTGTTAATTAGTATCTTGATATTTGCCATTTCCCCACAACTGTTTAAAAGAAAATGGTCTCTAGTCCGCTGCATGGTCTCTAGAATGGTGCAACCCTCGTCCTTGTCCCTGTCTCCTCTGTCACCTTCTCAATTTAGGTTTCCAGTAACTCCTTTCCTAATGTTGTGAACTAGGAAGGATTCTTCTCTACAGAGCCTGAGGTCCTGGGATTTAGTCCTAGGCAGGAAGCCTGGAACAGGCTTGAAAATCTCACTAGAACCAGGCCCAACTCTTAGTGCAGAGGACTGCAGCCTGCCTGGGGAAAACCACTAAAGCTCAAAAGTTTGTTTAATCCTCATACTTCTCACTCACCTGCCTATTTTTTTTATTTTAAAAAAATAAAAGTACAAAAACATATTGACAAACAGACACCAATTAGCATAAAAAATAGTACAATCACAACTAATCTATACACAAGGTGATATGATCTCAACAGTGGTTATTGCTTTATCCATTGATATCTTCGAAGTGTAAATATATAAACCCATATACAGACATGCAAATTTAGTCAGACAATTAATCCTCTCAACAATAGAAAAAACACAAAAACCAAAAATCCAATGACAAAAAACAAAACAGGCAAACATCAACAACAGCAACAACAACAACAACAACAACAAAACACCAATAGTTGCTGCTTTACATATTGATATCTTCGAAGTGTGTGTTCAGGACAACCAGGAGGACTAACATGGTTCTACTATTGTATTATATCACTTAATGCTAAGCAATAATTGATGACGGGTTATTTGATCAATCTTGTATGTCACCTGCCTATTTAATAGAGCTTTTGTGGAGGTTAATCACGATACTGAGCGTAGAAGACTGTTAGTTACTCCGTTTCAGTCTGCAGCACTTTTCAGCAGGTCCCATCCTGACCTTCTATTTCATTCATTCAATAAGCACTGATCTGTCCAGAATTAACAGGATTCATTTCTTTGTCTTCAAGGTGCTATTGATATAAAAGTGGAAGTCAGACAAAAGTAAAGTGAAGCAAAGTTCTCTAGAATTTTGTACAGAGTAAAGTGGAGAGCAGGGTAAGTTCTGTCTGTATATCAAGAAAAGATTTCATAAAAGACGTGTTTAAAACATCAATGGGTATGTGAAAATCAATGTAGAGAGTCCTCTAGAAACTAGAATTGGAGGTTCCATTTGACACAGCTGTCCCAGTCCTGGGTGTCTTCCTAGAAGAATCAAAAACATCGTACCATAGCGATATATGTACGCCCATGTTCACAGGAATACAATTTGTAATAGCTAGATTTTGGAAACACCCCAAATGCCCATCAACTGACGAGTGAATAAAACAGGTGTGGTCTTTTTATAAAATGTAGTACTACTTAGCCATAAAGAAGGATAAACTGCAGACTTTTACAGGTAAATGGATGCAACTTGAGACCATGAGCATAAGTGAAATAAATCAGATTCACATATGTAAATATCATATTGTCACTCTGGTGTGAGAAATTGAAAGAGTAAATAAGATCCAAATGTACAGTAGATATGGTAAAATAGGAGTAAACTTCAAAAGGAAAGAGAACTGGGATTTGGGAATGGAGGAAACAAGGAATGGAAAAGTGTATACACACACACACATAGGATACTTAAGGTAGTCATATTACCAATTTCTCTTAGTTCATTGAAAGTTTACGCTAATACTGTTTGGAGAATTAAATGTTAATATAGTTTGAGTAATTTAAAGATAACAATACACAATGTATTATCCATGTTACGCTCCTATTATCTTGTTTTGAAATTTTGTTTTATCTTTGCTCTTTAAAATAAAAATAAAAGATCAGTGGGTAGATATTTACTGAAGGACAGAGATGGATAAAGCATTCCAGTTGAAAGCAGCACAGTAGCAGTGAGTTGGGAACAGTGGCATTCAGCGTTTGCCTGTAGAAGTAAGAGAGAGAGGGCTGGAAATATAGCTCAGTGAAATCACGCCTGCCTGGCAAGCACGAGGTCTGGAGTTACATTCCCAATACCAAAAGCAAAATTAGAAGTAAGAGAGAGAGAAAGATGGACAGACAGGAGAGTGTGAAGGAGTGATGGGGGAGATGGATGAGGAACAAGCAAGAGGGAAGAGAGAAAAAGAGAGATTATCACTGTTGATTATTGATGTATTTGGACTTTGCTGCAAACTTTTGCCAATACATGATATTTCTTAATGTCTCCATAAAAATCTGGGAGTAGAATTTCTTTAGATTTGTTTGGGGAAAATAACTGACTACAGCCACAAAATGTCAGCACATCTGTCTCCAAATGGAGAAGCAATCCTACTTCTGCCATGTGTCCATTTCCAATTCTGGGAAGTGTGATGCAAACATTATGCTTGGGGACCCATTCAGAGAAACCCAAAATAGTATGCTATTTCTAGGCCTCAGAAGTAAATATTCCTAACCTAGGGTAGAGTGATTTTCAAAGATGCTGAAATTGTTCAAATCTTAAGACTAGCACGTTTACTTTTAGAAATACAACCTGAGAAAATCATAAGCTATATGTGCAAAGATTATGCTAAAATAGTTTTCATCATATAATTTATTCTACTGTAACAGCTAAAAATTGTATAGATGTTAAAGAATGTTTTATGTAAACAAAATGTGGTACTAAAATGGAATACAAGTAAGTTATTGTGATGATATTGAAGAGTTCCATTTTTCATAATGCATAGTTGTTACTTTTTTTTTTCTTCTATTTTTTTTTTTTTTTTTTT